>JAFBJQ010001123.1:1030303-1124826 GCA_016785345.1 Trinectes maculatus
TGACGTAAACATCTGACAATGTTCAAGGACGTATCGCATCATAGTGTTTGCATTGATTGTGTATGTTTTGATGGAAACCCAATGCTGCAGATATCATGACATACCGTGTGGTGACAAAATGTTGATACTGTGTTTATGTGTAAAAGGTTTAAGGAAACGATAGTGGTCTTTGTTAATGATTGAAAAAGTCCAAAGTGACTTTAAGCGTGGCAGAGGATGCATTTACTTTAACATTCCACTCCACTCCAGGCGGACATTTTATGTCCAGTACATTGGCAGAATGTAAACATCATTTTTATACCATGTGGTTACAGTTGTTCAGTGATGTTATTAATAGAGTGGGTCAAGTGTTTGCACTAATATAGTGCTTCATCTGCAGGATTCCAATCTGACTGGCTTGTCCTGCCATCTATACACATACTGGCATACTGCATGCACGCACATACACACACACATTATAATACATATACATACATACACACTCTGCGTTGGAGTAATCGGACTAGTCCTGCCTGCAGTGGTGGTGGGCCTTTAGATAAGAAAATCTTATCCGTGTAATCTCAGCTCTTCTTATCGTGCCGCTACAATAACAATGGCCCTAATCCTACACTGCAGTAATACATTCTTTACAATTCTTGTATTTCCTGCAACAAGAACTTGCAGGAAGTGTAATGAGTGCAGCTGAGCTCTGCAAATAAACCTTGTTACTCTCTTTTGATTAGAAATGCACCATTACTCGTGTAGATGACTGGCAGATGCAAGGAAAGACGAACAGTGGTCAGTTGGGTTGAGGTCTCGTGGCTATGAAGGCCATAGCTTATGTTTTACATTACGTTTATATTCATTTAACCATTTTGGGACTCCCCTCATGGCCTATAGATTCCACTCCACTCTTTCTCTCAACTAACTTTCGGCTTTTTCTTTCACTTGTCTGAACGTGCGGCAATGATATGATTCCAGGCCGCAAGTGAAGTTCCTCGTGTTGTGTTTGAAAGATGACCTGGTGTCCGGTCAGTTTTAGGTTGTGCTCTATGAGGGCTTGTAAATAGCTGCCTCCTACTCAGCTCTACCCCCTCCTCTGATCGCCCTTCTCCCCCTCGCTTCAAAGTGGGCTTCAAAGTGCGTCACAGATCCGGCTGTTTATTCCCAGCCTTCCTCCAAGGCATCGCTCCTCCTCACCATCACTCTCATTTGCCATAGCAGCTCTGATGGCCTGTCGACTCTGCCACACATGTCCTGGCGTATAGTGTGTGGGCAAACATGCAAAGACGAACAAATCGTACTTGAGCATGAGATGTGTGTGACTTCATGTCCACACCTTCTGCAGTTATTTCTGTACTTGCACACACGTGCAGAATGGGCTGAGCAGCAGAGGAGGGCATGACAGGTAAAAGAACTGCACAAGCACTAAAATGTGCTCACATCTGCAGCTGTACTTATCCCAGTGATGAAGCAGCCTTTGCATCTTGTTCGTTCTGTACAGCACGGTGCCCTGGGCACAGCTGAATGCATTAATTACATATGCAGTGTTATAGATTCACTGTCTAACCTTGCTGATTGCCTTGATCCACCACGCGTCAAACCTAATTGCAATTGTTAACCTTAAAGTTGCTCCCATAAATGAAATTGACAACCCGTCAGCGTCGATTAACTTGGGTCGTAGAATGGATTGTGCAATTTCCTTTATACTTAGCACAACTTTCACTTTACATGTGACCGGCGTGCTACACCTGGGTGTTCAAGTTGAGTTGGGTGGCAAAGCTGAGACAGCAGAGTGTGAAAGTCCTGGTCTTAAACACAGGTCAAATATTTATTTCTCTCCTCCTCTTGCGTCCTGTGACCGGTAGCTCCGAACGTCTGAATATAGCACCAGTGATCTTGGGTTGCTGCATTGCGTAACAACGTCCAGGGTGGAATCACTTTCAGGATTTAATAATTGATGAAGGAATGTTACGCAACATGCAGAATCCCTCATGTGATGAATTCATATTTATTTAATTCGGGAGTCACCGGCAGCTGTTGAGTTGTAATAGTTTGCATAGTTCCAACTTTTTGCACATATTTCTTTACTTAAGGAGGAGAGCAGCAGCATTCTCCAAAATGCAACCAATATAGAGAAGAATCAGTTTCTCCCACAAGTAGATCCGGTGTATCCGAAAAAAAGCCAAAGTGATAGAACTCCATGCTACACACGTCTTTGCTCTCTGCAGCATATGAATAATGTAAAAACGAATGCAACAGCACGGTTCAGTGTGCAGATCAATTACAGCGTAACTTGGAGGCAACTTGTTTCAATCAGTGGAGGGGGAAAAAAAGAGGACGTAGTTCTGTTACTCCAATCATTTGTAACAAAAAAAAAAGTCTCGCTGACTCGCTCCCTATCTGGTCCTCTATTTCACTCTGAGTCGGGGCTCAAACGAGCAGAGGAGATATGGGTGTAAAGGGCTCGGTGTTATAAAATGTAATAAAAGGAAGAAACCCCTCGGGGCGCTAAAGACAGACACGAGCAGCCATCTTCCTCAGGGTCCTAGCCAGACCTGACAGAATATTAGGGCAGCAAGATGTGATGAAGTGCACATGACAAAGAGACAAAACGACAAAGTGTTCTCATGAAATATAGTGGTGTGGGTGACTTGCCAGAAGTTTCTGCTGCACTTTTATATGGACAAACGGCCATTTGATGAAGTTCCCCATAAATAAAAGCCCCAGTTTCATACACACGGTACAGGTGTTAATAATGGAAACCATCATCCGTGACGACTTCTACACAGATTACCATCGTTCTATAAAGCTCAAGTCCGCATGCTGGGATTCAGGCCCAGTGTTGAATACTATAATGCGTTTTCAAAGTAATTAGATTTGTGGACATCAGCTTCTTTTTTTTGTCATTTTTAAGGCACAAAATTAATGGCGGCAAACCGTGCTTGAAATTAACCTCTGTTCTGCGCGGGCAGCCCTCGTTAAAAAGACATGATAGTGATAATAAAGTTGTAAGGCAGCATTTCTATGGAGGGATTATTTCCTGCCAGAACTTGATTTCTTCAGTAACCAGAATTGGATATCATGAGCGGATGATTGGAAAATACTTGAAAGTCGTAACATGAATTAATCATGAAAAGGACAAACCCTCAAAACCAAATGTCCAACTTTGTATTCTGTATTATCCTTTGCCTCAAGTCTCAAGAGAGTTAGTCCATCTTGCAAAATTAAATGCAAGTTATTCAGGTCTGTGAATGCTGACCATTAAGATGGGACAATGTTTATTTTTATTGTAGAAACGTTAATATCAATGAGGATGATAGTGTAAATAGTGAGCACAACAGGCTTATGGCGGACTGTACCTGCAGCTTTAGTGTCATCTTTGGGGGTGGAGATGGAGAGTTTGTGAGTGCTGTATTGTAACAAACGGAAGGAGTCCCTTGCGTACCATCTATCTCACTCCCTGCATCTATACACTAATGGCAGATAAATTAAAAGGATATCAATTTTGAGTTTAATATTGTGTTATAATTTATAATGTCATGTAAATTCACTGCCCTAGTCAGGTGAGTTCACTAATACTGTGGATTAATGGTTAGTCAATCCTTTCTGTTATTGGAAACACATGAGAGAACATTGATATTAATGAGCCTCCATCACCGTTAGCTCCTAATGCGTATCACATGGACCACACTGCGGCACGCTTCCTGCGCTAATGGCTCACGGGGCCCTTTTATCTCAGCTGTGATGATGTCGGATGATGTAACAGCTCTTTTTGAAATGTCATCATGGGAGAACGCCAGGCATCAAAAAAAAAAAAGAAAACAAGGAAGGAGTGCCATCTCCAAAATAAACCTTAAATATTAATTCATGGATGCCACTTATGTAAGACTGTGCACCAGTGGGAAGGAGGAGACACGTGTACTCGAGCACAGCAGGAAGCATTTGATTTTCCAAGTCCTGTCATACATATTCTCCTCTGGTTTGAAACATCTGAACGTAAGGATCAGTAGAGAAAAGACAGATCTTTCCCATTCATCCTTCTAGCCTTTTCGTGTATAACGTGTATATATAAGCAGAGACAAAAATATGGCAGTCCTTCATTAGACTTTTCTTTGATTGCACAATTTGCGCAATATTCAGCGATAACAATAGAAATAGAGACGGGTTTTATTGTAAAAGGTGAGGAGGAAAACGTGTCACAGGAAACAGTTAATCTTTCTCAAAACAGAAAAGGTTACCCAGAATCTGCAGATGTCCCAAATATTTACGTGAGGTGCACATAGACATTCAATCTCTCTTCACGCCCTGCTTCCTGTCCATCGTGTGCCGTGAAACAGTTTAGATCCTTCCCCTGAGGTGAGACACTGAGGGAATATTGCAAACTGTTTTGTTGGATGTATCGAGGAACCTAAATATTTGTGTAAGGGGATGGGTGACATGCTGTGGTATCATTTGACGAAGAGGCCTGCAGAAGGCACAAAAATGGAATCTACTATACCAACATTCTGCTTTTACTCTATTCCGTACAGATACCACTTTATTTCCGACAGTTGTCATAGCAATACGTTCAGCTTTGCAGTATTGTGGCCCCTGAGGATAAAGAACATGCAAAAGATCAAAAGCACTAACACGGAGGAGCCTGATGTTGATGTTTGCACATAACAAACTGCATGTAACAAATTCCAAAGGAATCAGTGAAACCCCATCCATTACACTGACCCATGCAAACTGTGAAAACCAGTGCATTTCTCACATTTTTGCATTTGTTTTCCCAGTCAGACCACACAAATGTGATACAGCGGAACATGCCTTTATTTACATCATGAGTTGTTGCTGCTGCAGAGACACTGATTTCTGAACACTGAACAGTGCCTTGCTTCAGTGTCTCTAATAGCTGTGTAGTAATCATGCTTAATCAGCCAATGATTATTATTATGTCGTCAGGAGATAACACGGCCCCTCCTACACAAAGCAAAGAACCGGGATATTGAGGATAACAAGAACCTGTACCCACCAGTTTATCTGTGGTAATGGATATACTGCCATCTGCACCTCCAGGGATAATTTCATTTGCCCTGACATGGAACATTTCCCTGCTGCAGCCTGTCCATTTTATTTGCTAATTCAATCCAGTCCCACTTAACACCCAGAGCCTTGGTATTGACTGGGCCCCACATGTACAGTTAGGCCAGTTTGCTGTACAGGTGTGTACCGCAGTGTGTTCAGGTGGCCCGACCTCTGAACTTCACGACACTCGACTAGCATGACCTTGACATGCAGAGAGGGAAAAAAATTGCCATGGCAGCAGACAATACATGCTGACGTCAGCTTAACTGAGCTGACCACAGCTCTTACCCACACAGGAACACAACAATTTCCATGTAGCTGAACACATGCATGTATGACACATATATGCGCTATGTATGTGTGTGGTCTAGTAGATAAAAGTTTTTCCCATGACACACCCTCCTTTCTCTGTTGTATTTCGAAGCTTTCGGTTACTTTAGTCTCCGGTGTGAGGAAAGGTCAACGTACCTCCTATAATTCATCCTTTCGACAGATGCCCTATGGGAAGTGATCTGAGATAACTTTTTTCGCCCGATTAAAATAAGTTGTTCTCTTAGCAACTGACCTTGTTTTTTTATCCACCACAAATTATACCTTGCAAACACGCTACGTCATTTCAGTCCCTTCGCATAAATAGACCAAACTATTTATTTATTTTTTGCTTTCTGTGCCTTTCTCTGATGGGATTTTACAGATTGACCAAAGAATCGTAACCGAATGACTAAGATGCTCCAACCAAAAGTTTCTTTAGTCCTGGCACTATTCCCTCCTCTTTCACCAAATTTCTGCGTTCGGCCATTCCTTGTTGATGTTTTTGAACCCCGAGCCCACTCCTCTGAGCTTTCCAGCAGACTAATATTTGTCTTTCCACCTCCTCCCTCAATGCGAACATCTGGAGTGAAGCTTTGCAGCAACACAAAGGTCCTTGGCGAACCCTCGTATCGTTTGATGCTTGCGTACATAACCGTCAATAGTTTACCATGGCCGTAAACATTCCCATCTGGTCACCATCATGCTGGCTCTCAGCTGACTGGTGAATTTTATCAATCAGCATATTCATCATGCAGCTCTCTGTAGGCAATCTTGCTGTTATTACATGGCAGTGGATGTATTTATTATGTAAAATTTTACAGATTGATTCAGTCTTGACTAAATAGTCAAATTAAATTTATCCAAAGTTCTAGGATATAAAACTGTTTATACAGGTCTGATTGCATTCAGTTGCTAATTACCTGGTAAAATGCTAAATCTGAATATCTCTGTGGGAAGTACGACATTTAAATGTTGTCTTTGCCGCGGGAAGCTTAATCCCTTAATTTTGATAAGATGTTCGGCGGGGGGTTGATGGATCTGTGGCCCTTGGGAACAGCTGGATTGGTCTGAGCAATGCAGAGGAAATGAGAAACACACACAGGTTGCAAACATGTTTGAACTCATATACATACATATATACATATATATACATACACACACACACACACACACACACACACATACATATATATATACACTCCACGCATATCTGTCTGAATGTCTGTTCCACCTTATGCATTTCTACAGGTCATCACAGAGTCAAACAGGCGGCGGTGGGTTTGGTCCAATTTCCTGCGCGTGATGGAAATCATTCCAGCTCTGGCTCACAGCTCTGATTGAAGTCTTTTAGTCACAATGGGCCAGTGTGACTGTCTGAAACGGGGTCAGCAGAAGTCGGCTCGGTAATCAGGGATTTGAAGGGGAAGATGCGTTCAATCAGGCACCTTGCAGCCCGACTCAGCAGGTCATGAGATGATGATTTTTAGAAGAAGCTGGATGGATTCGGATGTCAATCGCATGTAGTGTACTACACTGCGTGCATGTACGTACACACTATACAATATTATGACGATATTATGAGCAATTTGTTTTGCTCATAATATAATATCATAATTTGTATTATGAGCAATTTGTTTTACTCAAAATCATTGGGTGTAAAATGTTGCACAGTGCAGGCAGGCTTCAAGTGTGACGCGTGGAGTAGCTGTTTGTCTCCATAGATGGCAGTGTTGCACAGATTTCCTGCATTCCTTCATGTTTGTGTTTGCCCCCATTCAAAACCCTGATAACACAGATAAATTCCTCTGATGGAAAAACATCTTGTGTTTTTTTGAAATGACAGCAATCTCTTGTACCACGTCTGACTTATTTTTAGGTAAAAGGAGAAATGCAAAATAAATAGATAAATCACTACAACCGATTAGATTTCTGTCCTTGCAAACTGAATTATTCTATTAGGTTAAGAGCTCTGAGACAAACACAGCAGAAATACAGAAGCATTTCGTGCACATGTTTTAGAAGACGACTGATGGAAACTGCAGATTCCTGCTTATCTGTCGCATGGGGCTGACAGGAAAAAACAAAACAAAACAAACCAGCTCTTTGAGCAAGAATAAAATGAGCCCTGCATGAATTTGCATTCATATTTCCAGTAAATGTATTCCTCTGTACTCCAAAGACAGAGACACCACTGTGAAGAAAATATAAATATGTGGCCACAAGCAGAGTATAGGATGCGGGAAAGCGATGAAACGTGGAATAAAGGAGCAGATTAGTACAGGAATGGCAACGGAAATAATAAATTTAGCCGATTATTGATAAGGGAGAGGAGTCTGGATGGGAGGAATGCTGCCAGGAAGGGCTTTGACATATATCACAGTGTTGTGAAGGGAAAGGGGGAAAGAGAGGGATGACTTTATGTTGAAAGACGGAGACGGATGTGGCTCAGTGGTTAGTCAGGTCCCCTGTGGGGTCCTGGGGGCCAGCAGCATCTCCTGCTTTCCTTCTCTCTCTCTCTCTCTCTCTCTCTCTCTCTCTCTCTCTCTCTCTCTGTCAGGCCTCTTGCACTCGTGTCCTCTGCTCCCCTTCAACATCTGGAGTCTGTTTAGCATCACGACCACCAGAGCCCCCACCATGACACCTTTCACAAATATTCCTAGGACCAGGACTTTTCAGAGGGTCAGAGGAATAAAAAGTCCAGGAACAAGAAATGACATGTGCATGTGTTTTTTTTTATCCAGCGTGATGCATTTAATTCACACTATATGCATGTTAATTTGTCCCTCTGTCCCTCTTTGCGTCTTCTCCTGATCGCATTCCTGCAGTCCACTCTGCCCTCAAAACCTCAAGCATCTAAATGATGTTTGACTAAATGCTTTGACGTTTCCAATGAAAGAAAATCTGCTGCTTTAATGGAAAACACTTTCGCTTTGGCATGCGTCACTGTTCAGATGCTTTGATACTCTCCGGTCAAATAAATGTGTGTGTGTGTGTGTTCTGGTCTTTCTGGGTGGTTGATAATGCTGTAAATGACTCACATTTAATTGGAATCTTTTACATAGGCCACACCCTGTCTGTAGGTATACATGTTTCTGTGTGTGTGTGTGTGTGTGTGTGTGTGTGTGTGTGTGTGTGTGTGTGTTTACACGTGTCACTGCTTGATCCCACAGGATTAGAGGTAAGGAAACACCTCTGTGAAAGTGTTTAACATCAGGGGCAGGATGACGGATGTTCACGCTGATCAGTCGGCAGATGAGCATGGCGTTCATTTTCTGTTGTCAGACAGACAACGTCTGCGTCTGCGACCGAGCGGCCCTCCACCCCCGCCTGTATAGATGCTCCCAAAAAAAAACAAGGTGAGGGTGGAGGGGGTTAGATGCAGCGTGGATCATGGCTTTTAGTTTATGGGGCGCCGACAACTGTAAACGTGTATTATTGAGTTCATATGAAGCATACGTGTGCTGAGTGTGTGCCGACATACCTCATGCGTTACGCTTTGACCTGAGATGTGGTTTGGGTCAACTTACGCAATGAGACGTGTGGGGTGCAGCATGCAAAATGTATCTGCACTATAGATTTTTGGCATTTGTTTGCAAGTATGCATGCGGGTTTGTTGGCCTAAATGGCGTTTTGGCTGTGGGGGTCCGCATGGGAGAGGGCGGGAGGGAGTTCCTGGGCACCAGGCCTTCAACTGTAAAACATTTCAGAGGCTGTTCTTCACAAACCTAATGACTTCAGCAGACAGAGTCTGGATTTGGGCTTTTTCCCACCAACAGCACCAACAGCCATAAAACACTGCATGTTTGGAATGCAGAACACGAATCCTGTGGACATGGCCAGCAACACGGAGACAACACACACAAACACACACACACACACACACGCACAAACCAGAAAACTCTCAGAGCTATTTTAACTTATAAAGTGCTGTTATTTGATGTGTGATGTTCCTTCACACGGATCCAATGCTGCCACACCCACATGTGCACGTTAAATGAGATGTTTTAAGATGCAGCGAGTCGCGTCCAGCTCCGGAGAGTCAGAGTACTGGATGATTCATAGAGTGTTTACAGGAGGTCATAACAACAGACCAGTGCCCCTGACCTTTAACCCCTGACCCATCGAGGCGAAAGGAAGGGCCTGTTTACTGAATCAGGAGACAGGGAGCATCTTCAGCACTTCACATCAGCGACACCAAACCGAGCTGACAACAGATACGACGAGGAGAAGAAGGAGAAAACGCGATGATCAAATAGGTTCCATGTTCAATGACTTGAGAGCAGCTGAACAGAGACTGCAGGAACCGCAGTGTCCAGGAATCATGTCAGTCCTTCAGCAAACCGTGACAAATTCCCCAGCATGTGTCCATTAAAGTTCCTTAACCTGGCCCACCTCCTTCACACAGGGTAGAGGTGGAGTTAGGTTACCATGCTGACCTCCCACATGGCTCCAGCAGACAACAAGAGGGTGACCCGGCTGAGTTTCACTGTAAGAAATGTTAATGTTAATGTTAATGTTAAATGTTTTCTTCCCCAAGGAAAAAAATGATGTAGTGTAGTAATGTAGTAAAACACGGAATTTTATCATTTGAAAAAAGAGACATGGAACGTCATCGCCAGCTGGAAAGGAGTTTTTCTATCAGAGTGATGGTTTTAATCTGGCAGCAGGTTAATTGAGAGGTCAGCCCGATCGAATCCTGAGTCCCACAGAGGGGCCGTCATTTGTACCTGGTCCACACTGTAACAGGTCGCCACCCTAATGACCACCACAGCCACGTGGTGTTACCATGGAAACCACAGGGCCTTTGATATGATGCTCTGTCACGCCTGAAATGAAATTCTCTTCTATTTGGACCTGAACAAATATTCAGATTCACTTATTTGAAACGGGGAAATGCATCATCAAATAAGCGAAATGCAAGAAATTAGCAGTGACCAAAAAAAACACTCAAGAAAAGAGCAATCGGCTGCATCAAAAACCCAACTATTAGTTTGCTGTAACCTTGATCTTTTTACAGTAACTCTGCTGGAGTCCATCACGGCAATGTTCTCAGAAACTGCATATTGAATATCTGTCTCACTAACTCTGGTTGTGTATGTTGGCCACTGTAGGTATGAGCCATAAATCCTAGATAGATTTGAGGGATCATCAGAACACTAAAGACTCAGAGAGGAGAAAAAAAACTATGATAAGAGCCTGAATGTGAAGTCAGTGCACATATGGTGAGGTGTCATTTATATTTTCATTCATACTTTGCACCACTTCTTAGATGTATGCTCGTTGTTACTAAATCAACATGGAGTGGGAATAAAACTGTATCTTTGGAACTGGTCCTCAGTTATTTTGTGGATTTAATATCCTTGCAGACGTGTCAAAAGTTTGGTTCCCAAAACTTTGTGAAAATGTGTGTGTATGTTTAAAACCTCATTAATAAATAGGAGTGAGAGAGCACCGCTGTGCTGACACTAAGATTGGGCTGATAACGTCACAATGGCTGTTTTCTCAGTGGGGCTCTGGGAGAGATGGGCCCCCAAGGTCCACCCCAGGTTAAAAAAAGACACCACATTGTCATTGGACTGGCAAATGAAATTCTATTGGTTCCCTCGGAGAAACAATTTAACGATTCAGTGAGCGCACTCCGCACTGAGTCAACAAAAGCACCGCAGTTCAAGTCTATCAGCTATAAACAAGCGAGGGGAAACACTACACTAAAGTGCATTACGACAAAATATACTGCGCTCCGAGAGCAAATTCATCATTTCTACTTCTTTAAAGCTGCGGGCGACAGTTTGGGGAAAACTTTTTACATTTTTTTGCATCCATCAAATGAAGACGCATCCCACAGTTTCCACTTGGCAGAGACAGGGGGCAGTGTTTGCCTTTTCATGTGGAGCAGAGTGTCATGTGATGCAGAGATGAGCCCTTTAGAGATAAACCAAGATCAGAGTGAGTCATTTTACAGGATCAATAATAATAATAATAATAATAATAATAATAATAATATTAAATAATATTCACACAACTGCACTGGCTTTAACATAAGAGCTAGAAATCACCCAAGCTTTTGCCCTCTCTGGTGTCTCCTGCACGCTGCTGGGTGGAGCTGGGTCTAGCGATGCTCTTACTGCAGTTTGCAGTTCTACAGTACTTTGTTGATCCCTAAGAACGATTACTTCCCATAATGGCCGCTCTTATGCTTTTTGTCTGCTTCAAAGAGACACATCAAGAGCATCTTAAGAACGAGTCTCGAGTGAATGTGTCTCTCTCTCTTGAGGAGGCGAGAGTGGCGTGGTTTTTGTATGCTGCCTCATTCATTCCCAAATTGTGTGTGTGTGTGTGTGTGTGTGACTGTGTGTGTGTGTGTGTGTGTGTGTGTGTGTGTGTGTGTGTGTGTGTGTGTGTGTGTGTGAGTGTGTGTGTGTGTAATAATAATAATAATAATAATAATAATAATAATAATAATAATAATAATAATAATAATAATAATAATAATAATAATAATAATAATAATAATAATAATAATAATAATAATAATAATAATAATATTAAATAATATTCACACAACTGCACTGGCTTTAACATAAGAGCTAGAAATAACTCAAGCTTTTGCCCTCTCTGGTGTCTCCTGCACGCTGCTGGGTGGAGCTGGGTCTAGCGATGCTCTTACTGCAGTTTGCAGTTCTACAGTACTTTGTTGATCCCTAAGAACGATTACTTCCCATAATGGCCGCTCTTATACTTTTTGTCTGCTTCAAAGAGACACATCAAGAGCATCTTAAGAACGAGTCTCGAGTGAATGTGTCTCTCTCTCTTGAGGAGGCGAGAGTGGCGTGTTTTTTGTATGCTGCCTCATTCATTCACAAATTGTGTGTGTGTGTGTGTGTGTGTGTGTGTGTGTGTGTGTCTCCAGCAGTCAGCTCCCTGGTTGTGTTTGAGAACGACGCTAGAAAACCTCTGGACTTTTAACATGGGATGTTTGAGATGGACCCACATAAACAACATAAAACCTGTGGGATTGTGGGATTGGTCAGAGAGTCACTGTTGATGTGTTGTGAGATCACATGTGGCCTTGTTTAGGGAAAAACCTTTGTGTCGGGTCCTTCTTCAAACAGCGTCACTGACCGTTGACATGTGATGTGTTGTGGTGGTTTGTTGGGTACCTCGATATGATCGTTTCCACATACAAATGACGTTAACTGGCACAGTTTGGCAGTTTGACTGTGACACTAAGCGTCATCTGTCGGTGTCAGTGTGTGTTTGTGTGTTTTCCTGCTGTAGGTGGATAAAATGGATGCGTGTGTGGTGATTACAGATGAGTAGCCTTTCCATGCAGAGGAACTCCAGCGACTGATTTAAGAGCAACACTCACACACAGTTGCGTATACAGTATACACAAACACACACTGATTGCTTCCCCGCAGAGAGGTACAGTGCTAAACAACACACGGGCCGGGCGTGTGTTGCCGGATGGTGCAGACTAAACAGTAAACAGACACATGACGGGGCAGAGTTTACAGAACTCGCTCAGCCCGACTGCCTGAAGACAACTGAAACAAATAAAATCACTTTTCTTTTCCACATGATCGCAATCTTTCGGAATTTTTTAATTTTTTTTTTTTAGAGATGGGAGATCAAAATCAAAATCGTGTTTCAGCAAAACACTATTCAGAAATAGTGTTTCAGTGTTTCTTTAATTAACGAAAAAAAAGTAAAATAAAAAATAAAGAATTGTGTGTATCTCTGTGGTTCTTGTGCGTTATGTCTGTCATTGTCGTCCTTGTGGTGCAGGCTGTGTCACAGGAGGATCTGGCTTGATAATGGGAACCCGCTCTCTGGGCCCTGGCCCTGGCCGTGTGCCAACAACCCCGAATGCCTCTCGCTGCCTGTTGGTTTAGCCGTTGATCCCTGGAAGTGGCGGTGGAACATCGTGGCTGTATTGATGCTCATATAAATCACAGGATATGGTTAGTTTTACTGCGGTCGCTTTTTTTTTTTTTACATTTCCACAATGGTCTCCAACAAAGCTGAGATACTTTTTTTTTTTTTACCCATGTTTAAAATAGTCTTCTGTCTTCAACTGAGCCTGTAAACCAGCAGGCCACAACATAGATCTCCATCTCCAGTGTTTCTTTAGCCTCTTTCATGTTCGTTAGTCTCGTTAGTCTCAGCCTCACAGCGCGGAGAACAGAACGGCACCCCTTAAACAAAATCCCCTTTAGTGTTCCTCTTCTCTCATTCATTCATGTGCTAACCTCCTACACACAGTCACAGACAGACAGACAGGCAGACAGACAGGCGGGCCCAGACTCAGAGAGGCTGAGATTATAGCTGCCGGGGCTCACGCTCTCTAATCAGAAGCAGAAGTGAAGACGTTAGTCGCAGCCGGGGGAAACTGATGTGACAGTGGCGAGTCTCTCCTACGTGCTGGCTGCTACAGCCAGACGTATAATACAGCAGGTCAGCATAACCAATGGAATGGCAAACCGGGGTTAGGTCTGACCTCTGACCTTGAATTGTTTTTAAATAGTAACGACCTTCCCTGCGTCAATTTTTAGTTTCCAATGTGACAAGTTTGTTTTATTCCAATGTTTAATTAAGTCTGTATATTTTCAAATAAATTAACGAGCTCAAAGATTATTTGTGTCGGGGGGGGGGTATCGTCCCATCTTTTCTCATCAGAGCCCCCCACCCCCACGGCTTATCCTGCTGATTCGGAGCTGTTTCGCTGTGTGAGGGCGGCAGAAGCGCCGCCCACCCACGGCCCCACCCTCGCCGCAATGAAAAGTGTTATGAATGTATGTGTCTTAATTCTCTTCCACTAATGTCTGTGGGTGGCAAAATTAGGGTGGGCCGTGCCGGGGGCCGCGTAAATAGCAAACCGTGTCCAGTTTAACCGAGCTGCTCTAAGCCGATTTCTTCAGGTCACATTGGCACCAATGGGGGATTAGTTTGGTTCAGATCAATGTCTGATTGGGATCTTTCTCCCTGCCATTGCCTCCCTCTGTCCTGGCAGAATACAGCCACAGTCTCGCGATTTGTACTTGGGGAGAAGAAAGGCTCTCCCCTCCCATGGAGGACAAAGACGCACATTAGCTCAGTTTTGCTGTTTTTTTTTCCTCCTCCAGCAGTGAAGCTCACGACCTAAAGGATCAAACGTATGAAGACATGACCACTGATGGCACCCTACTGCAGCTGCCGCGGCTACTGTTGCACTGCGGACATGTCAGACGCTTCGCTTGTGTGTGTGTGTGTGTAGGTGTGTGTGTGTGTGTGTGTGTGTGTGTGTGTAAAAAAGCAGGTGGCCTCTTCAGCATGTCCACACATATGCTGTGAATGTATGCCTGTAAACATTTCTGGGTTATGAATTTTGCTTCTGGACAAGTGGCGTCCACATTGGTGGGATGTTTGTCATGTTTCCCACAGGACTTAAACCTTCACACTGACCATCGCCGTCCACGTGAAGGTAAACATCTGCACTGGGATCTGTGATAGGTAAATACAGAGGTTTATTGTTTTATAGAAAACAATATCCCCAAAATCAGCAAAAAAAAAAGTTAGCCAAACTATATTAGCTTGTGTTCAGCCACAATTAGAGTTGGACAGAAATAACTTGTATTAGTGGTACCCTCAATCACAGCACGTGACACAATGCACTGGCAAAAAATAAATAAATAAAAAAATCAGCAAATGAATTATATCTCTCCACCAATAAAAACTGGACAAAGAGCCACGGCCTCTTTCAATACCTCTTACGCGTTTGAGTCATAAACCAAGACTGAATACGCAGTGGATTCAAATTAGATATAGCAACTTTAGCATGTACACAAATATGCAAAAACAAATAAAATGTGTAAATGTTTTTCTTCAAGTAACAGTGAAAGGGTTTCCCGCTGTAATACAACTACAACAATCACAACATAACATTGTATTTTATGATACGCCATTGTTTCCTCTCAGCTGTGTGTCGCCTCCGTGACTAAATTTCATTCAAACAATAAAAAGTGATGATAAAAAGAAAAGAGAAATCATAACTCGGAGCCTTTATGAGCGCCACTTCCAACTCGTCCATGGGAAAAAGGATCCTGATGGATGTGCACGCATCCACTCCAGTTTATACACATCCAGTTTATGGTGAAGGGATTAAATCACCCTGAGCGTGCTGAGACTGTGGATGTGTGATCTGAGACGAGCTGCCACCACACTGTTTTTCTTAAACGTCTCGAAACCCGCTTTTGTTCGGAAGGGTTACAATTCATCGACGGCCATAAAACATGGAGAGATAATTGCCGGTGCACAGAGTGAAGCGCTTCTCTGCTCGTCTATACAGTCACAGCTCGGTGCATCATTATCCAATCAAAGAGGAGGCCAACTAAACAAATAAGGCAGACCATAATGACTACAGAGCAGCACAGTCATCTGTAATTTGGCTCCAGACAAGCGGCATTATTTAAATAAAAGAGCAAATCAGAAATGTGTCAGGTGATTTGTCTCTTTCTGCTCCCTGCACGTTCATTATGTGATTTATGGCAGCATCACAGGCCAGGCATAAATAAACGGGTTTACACAGAGAGGTTCCCAGTGAGGAACCAAAATAAACACTTAGGGATGCGCAAATTAAAAAAAAAACAAACAAGACGGGACAAATCGTACTGCAGCGAATTAGTTTATTGAAATACCAGTCGTAATTTTTTTCTAAAACAATATGACTTTTCTTTTAAATTAGCTGACGCACCATTCTCGAGTGACTTCTAACGAGTCGACCACTCTTGGGCGTCCTCCGACTTTTGCTCCCATAGTGGACGCTCCTCCCCTCCAGTCTCAAGCCCATTGAGACCCGCAGTAAGAGTGTTTGTCTCCTTGTCGTACACAAGGGGGGTTAGTTTAATTAGGGTCACAGGTCAGAGGTCACCTTCTGCCCCGATGTCGAATTGGTCAAAATTATCAAGACAACTATTTTAGGCAAGATTAACATAGTTGTTATGAGGCCAAAGGTGCTGACGGGAATAAACAGTGTGGTCCTCGATACACGTTCCTTCTCTCCTCTGTTGTCACAGTCAGAGTCAAAACTCCCAATCACCCATTTGATCACCAAACCACCCAATTGACCCGGAGGTTTGCACTGGAACCAGGCCCAAGGCTCTGGTGTTAAGCTCCAAGCTCCAAAGCAACTTCAGCTGAAGCATGTTAGCCAGAAGTTTACTATCTGTTCAACTTCAGCACGGATTGTTATTGTTATTTGCACTTAACGAAGCCCACAATCCTTTGCTTGGCTGTGTATCAATCAGCCAATCAGAAGAGAGAGCCTTACCAGTCCTCAGGACCAGAGGAGATGCAGAACTTTACTGAGATGTTTTTTTTTTGTAATTACAACATGAAATGTTTTACTTCCAGTAAAATGCTAATAATCGTGTCCACACTCACATCCAAGAACTGATCTGCCTTTGCCGTCCACAGTAACTCATACGTCACCAACATGAACTGGTGACGTAACCCTTTAATGCATCATAGTTTTAGTCGACCATGTATTTTTGCACAGCTGATTTGCTGCGCAGGCTGGTGGACACCTTTTTGCTGATTTTGTTTTTTTTTCACTGTTTGTTTTACTCATGGCTTAGTTTTTATATGAAAAGGAAAGATTGACAGTGCACCTGTGGGCTGCCAATAGAGGAATGACCCTGATTAAGGAGGGGGGGTGGGTGGTGGTGGAAGAGGGGGAGTGGCTGTCCAAGAGGTTCCTCAGCTCCGCAAACCACTTCAGTTCTCACTTGAGTGCTTCTCTTTGGGCCTTCACCCACAGAGACCCCCACCTAACCGCTTCAGATTGAAATTCCTCCACTCCGCGAGACCCGGCGCTCACCTCCTCCCCCAGTGCTCGGCACACACCAAGGGGCATTGAAAACGCATTAATGGGAAACAGTGAAAAAGGAAGAAAAAAAGAAGAGAGAAAAAGAAAAATCTCCTTAGCAACATAATCTAGACGGCCTGACGAGAGGGGAGGTGAATGGCAAAGAAAGAGAGCGGGGTGGTGGTGCCGTTTAGAGGAGGAAGAAGAACTGGACACAAAGACAGGAACAAAATTGAAAATTAACACAGAAGAAACTGTTCCTTTTTTTTTTTTCTTCTTGCGGGCACAATCAGCAACATTAAACCAGAGTGAGGCCCCTCCTCCTCTGCGCTTGGCCCCTCCTCCTCTGCGCGGCCCGTCCGTCGTTCTTCTCCAGGACTTGAGGGGAACTTTGCAACCTGGTAAAAGACAGACGTACGTATGTGTCTTAGGAATACGTAAGACACGGAATAGTGGACGTTTAAACGAGCTGGGTGTCTTTTTGGAATTTGATTACATTTAAATTTTTTGTTTTTCACCTGGGTAAAAAAAAAACGTAGCTGCCTTTTTACAGTTTCGGCACAAGAGTTTTTAAAAACACGAGCGAGAGTAAACCTCGTTATCTGACAATCCCTCTTTTAATGTTTGCAGGTCTTATCTGCACGTCCACAAACACTTACCAGGGATTAAAGTTGTCTTGTCTATAGCCTTTAGACAAACACTCTGGCTTAATGAACTCGGGGGTCTCCAGCTGGACAATACAAAAGTCCCTCAGAGAATCCGACCACCTCCATGTCCTCTTACAGCAAATAATTCAGTGTAAATAAATAATATATCACACACTTCTGCTGACGCCATAATTAATCCCGTAAACCATTACGTTTACCAACCAGAATTATCTTGTCGTGTTAATTTGAGTACATAGAGGAGCAATTAGCGTGGAGCAGGAACTCTGGCCACCAGCAGCCCTGTAAATGAACTCTGACCTCCACTACATGATCAGCCCATTGAGAGGCGGGCCTGCTTTAATTAGGAGGTCATTAAGAGCCAACCTCGACCCACCATGGGACCAGATAAAGCTCGTACCCGCTCCCACCTGCAGTCAAATCTGCGGTCCAGCTTTTAGCCAAATACAGCCAACAGCTCCGGGGAACCACAAACAGTCCGTTTCAGTCACGTGCAGTTTGTGATCTGCTGAAATGAACATGGGTCTATGAATCTGAATTTTTTTTTTTTTTTCTAAAAATCACATATGCCACATATGAACAGAATACATATAACGTTCTACATCCATTTTTAATTCCAGGTGCAGCATTGGATGTGATTGGCTGAAAGGCAAAAAAAAAGAAAGAATGTTACACTTTGATTATCAATGATAGGGAGCAAAAAAAAAAAGGACTTTGAAAAGTGGGTAAGGAGGTGACACGGCAGAGTTAGATAGAGTCTAAATGTGGAGAAAATAGATGACAAGGGAAGGAGAGGTTCCAGAGTCCTTTTATTCAGGCCTCTGATTTCACACTCGCACAAAGAGCTTTGGGGACGTTTCATCCTTTTCACATTTCTTCTGCATTTACTCATAGTGTTATTCGGCGGTGCAATGCCTCCTATACGGGAGAGGGAGCGCTGCCCGGTGAGGAGTCAGCTCCATTCACGGCTTTATAAATCACCGCAGCATGTGCAGACCGTGGCCAATCGGCCAATTACGCCCCCCTGACACACCGGGGCTGATAAAGAAGGCCCGGGACAATGGGATCACAGGCCAGATAAACGACCCTTTAATGAAGTCGCCCACAAAACAGGCCAAAACCGCGCGCCCCACTTACGTATTCCATCACGCCGTTGCCCTTGCATTTCCTCTTGCTCAGCCGCCACGGCAGGCACAGCTGGGGAGAGGGGGGCCCAGAGAAAGAGAGGCAGGGTGGGAGAAAGAGGAGAGAAAAATGACTCTGTGCTCTGACACTGCTAAGCCCCCCCACCCAAGGCCCCTTTCAGACTTTTGGCCGAACAAAAGCATCTGTTGCCATACTGTGTCGCTCAGACCCCCCCCCCCCCCCCTTCCCACACCCACCCACACACACACACACACACACACACACACACACACACACAGGCTACTGGTTGGGTAAGGAGCCTCACAGGAGCGAGGAAAAAAAAGGCAACACTGGGCCGTATGCAGCTGAGGCTGCTCACCTTGTGGCACAAACTATTGTGAGCCCCCTTTTCCAGGAGCTTCTCCATCCATCTTTGTGTCCTAGGGACAAATGGAGAGAGCGGGAGGGAGAGAGAGAGAGAGGGAGACACACACACACACACACACACACACACACACACACACACACACACACACACACACACACACACAGAGGCTACTGGTTGGGCAAGGAGCCTCACAGGAGCGAGAAAAAAAAAGGCAGCACTGGGCCGTATGCAGCTGAGGCTGCTCACCTTGTGGCACAAACTATTGTGAGCCCCCTTTTCCAGGAGCTTCTCCATCCATCTTTGTGTCCTAGGGACAAATGGAGAGAGCGGGAGGGAGAGAGAGAGAGAGGGAGAGGGAGAAAGTTTGTGTGACGGAGTGAGAGTAAGAGAGAGGGTGCAGCTGCAGGATGAATAGGAGAGGGAATGAAGGGATGAGGTGGGAGCGAGAGAGAGAGAGAGAGAGAGAGAGAGAAGGGGGCAGCTGCAGGGTGGTCCCACCCCTCCAGTCCATCCACCTCCACAGAGTTGTTTGTCTACTCTCGGGATTCAGAACACAAACAGTTTAGTCTTCGTGCTACAAGCGGTGGATGCTCCACCTGTTTCTTTCACCCTGACAGCATCATATCATGATCACACTGTATGATCTGTATCAATCTTCAGTATATGATACATGTGATATTGTCACTCCTTCACATATTCAAACCAATGTGTTTACATTCATTAAAGTCAATGTATGACATTATATTCTTTATTAGAATCTGTAATTGCTGCAGTGAGTTCTGGAACCTCGTTGATTAACAGGACAAAGATGCTCAGGAGTTAAAAAAATGACATCAAACACATTAAAACTGGTTTAGTTTGAATGTGTTTGATGTCGGGATGTTCAATACTGGCTCTTTCACTGATATCAGATATACTGATATTGTCCAACTATTAATTTCTGATACCAATATCAACCGATACCGATTTATGCGGGGTACCCCCCAAAAATGCAATCATTTCAGACAAACAAACAAAAGTAAACAAAACAAAACTAAAGTATGTCAAAAACTATATGTAATAAATTTTAATGCCAATATCAGCCGATAATATTTAATGTCTCTAGTTTGATGGCAGTTTTTAAATTTGTGCATATTTTAAGTTTTTCAGTAAATGGTAATAAAAAAAGAAAAAGGAGAGGGAAAACCAAATGATAGGAAGTTCTATTTCAAATAGTTTGTGGTTTTCACATGATGAGGTCACCACGTCCTCTACATTACCGACTTCATCAGAATAGTTCAAAGAGGGAACTATTGGCTCGCTTTAAAAACGAGAGGCCGATAAAGGGAGAGTTATGGAAGCGTGTGGAAGAATACGTTGGCGATTACCACCGCAGGTGCAAAACCAGTGTCACCAAGTTCAAATCCCTCCTCCCGTTCCTCCCGTTCGCCCTCAGCGGTCGACTCCCCGGAGGAGAGCTGCACCACACCACAGCCCCAACCTCCAGCTTTCTCACCTCAACCCACTTTCCCCTACTTTGTATATGTAACCTTGATCCTGCAGAAAACGAATTACGCTTTACACTTATTTAAAAAAAAAAAAAGACCCTTTGATTGAAAGATACTTTACCTTTGTCTAAACTGCTCTCTTCAATAATGAGGCTTAAAGGCTTCTCTGAGAAGATCCTCCACTGGGGTTTGTGTGTTTTTCGGATTTATATGCAGATCAGGCCTTTATCCAAAAAATGCTGCTACAGTATCATCGCCGGCGAGATATCTTTCCTGCAGCCACGCAGACATCTCGCCCTCGCGCTTTAAACAAATTTACTCTCTGCAGCATTGTCCCGCTTGGAGAATAAGACTTTTAAGAGTGTATTTAGCATTCAGGATCGCTCATTCATTCGCCGTCTCAGCCAAGAAATCTTTGTTTGGCTGCTCCTCTTCAAAACGTGGAGTGTCAGGAGGGGCGGGGGGATCGATTTGATTCTAATCGGACCATGAAAAGAACATGATCTAACTACTTTCAGGCCGAAGTATATTTAGGCCCTCTCCTCTTTACGCTCTCCCCCGCTCGACACACCCCCCCTCCCTCCCCCAACCCACCCACCCACTTTAGTGTGTGCACAATGAAGCTGGCCAATTAAAAAAGCTTTGAATGTGTCTTCAATGACTTTGTGAATACAGGGGAGAGGGATCTGGAGAGGGAGAGAGGGAGAGAGGGAGTGAAAAAGATGGGGAAAAAACATGGGGGAAATGTAGGTGGGGGGAGGGGGGGGCAGGGAGCAGGCATAAAAATTCCAAGAGTTGTTTAAGTGAGTGTGTGGGTTCATTTGCATGACAGCGCCATGTGAATGAGACTGACCCCTTGGACCGCCCCAGTGCTAGGCCGAGCTGCAGCCTGACGTGCAGGCTTTGACCCAGCTCATTGACTCTGAATGGATACTCTGTCAAAGGGAGGGACCTTGCAACTCTCAGCCGGACACGCATCTGCAGACCTCCTGTTTGACACCCAGCTACCTCCATTTCTACCCACCACTGCTCGCACTAGAGAGGAGTGCACACACTCACACACACACACACACACACACACACACACACACTATTAGGCAGATCTCCAAAACTGTCTTATCACCGACCGCCAGGCCTGCAAAAAGAATCACGCCCAGAAGATGTGAATAGACAGAAGTAAATAACCATTGAAAGAGATAAAACATTTGCAAATACAACTTCATTATACACACACACACACACATACACACACGCGCACATGCAGACATGACAGGTGCAGTAAAGCCCTTGCACGTGCAGGCCCATCAACACGCTTCACTTGATAGGTCGATGATTTACTGCAACAGGCAGGTGAGAGGACATAGAGTGAGGCGGGGGGTGGGGGGGGGGGCGGACGATGTAGCCTGCATACAAATCTCAGCGGCCGCCCGAAACTCCCCCTTCGACCCCATACAAAGTTGTGACTCTGAGCAAACACAAAGCTCAGACAGCTCACAAACACTCTATCCATTTATCTGGCTGGCACAGAGCTGGGACGATGCAGACAGGAGCTCTTGGCCCTGACCTCCACCGTCTCGCTGCACTGAAAAGGAACTCGCCACTGCAGCTGGAAACGTAAACAATGTGAGGCAAAACACTTGTTTAAAGGACGCTGTGCAAAAATCTCTATTACGTATTTCTTCTAAAGCTAACTACCACAGAACTACAGCAACTTTATTTACATTTTTATGTTGAGCTGAGTTTCATCAAACGCCACAAATCATGTTGTGGATCCAGCATTGCAGCACATCTGTTTATTACCTTCAGTCCATAAAAGAGAAAACACCTGTGGAGATTTTATATCGAGGTGATTTATAGACTCGGTGTCTTGTTGTAAATCTAAAGGAAATACAGACAGATTTCTCTGTTCATAAGAGATCGTTTAAAAAGTGAAGTTATAGAGTTTGGAAAGAAATTGTAAACCAGACATTGAGCAGACACTGGTAAATGTTTGATCTGGATAGTTTAAGAAGTTTCACAAATGCAGAGTTTACTTTAACTGGCCATTAAAATTATTTTTAAAAAATGTACCATTCAGAATGTATTTAAGAGGCTTGTTGTTATTATGCTATCAGAATCAGCCACACAAATAATCTTTATTTTGTACAGTAATATTTTGTGAGTGACACTTTATAGCAGTTAATGTATGTATTGTGTATTAAATTGCATTAAAGTCTTAATATTACCGTAAGTGAGTTCTGGATGTTTTGTGGAAGTAAATTTGTTACATTATTAAAGGTTCAGCCTACTTTCCTACGGAATTATTATAAAAGCATGTTTCAAAAAAACACAAATATACAAAGCAAAGCAGATCCAAAGAATCTTTTCTTCGTCCATATGACATAACGAGAACAGGATGTTAAACATTTCTGATGTAGTGCATAATGACAGTATTATTATTATTATCATTATCATTATCATTATCATTATCATTATCATTATCATTATTATTATTATTATTGTTGTTGTTGTTGTTGTTGTTGTTTTTATTATAATTGTTGTTATGTGGGCTTGTGTACTCTTGTATCTTTGAAATGAACAAACACAGGATTTCAGTTACATTGGCTTGTTTTGCAGAGCAGAGGATTTGGTTCCGAATGAAAACTCTAAATCTGACAGCTGTTACAATAATATAAGAAAACAGGACCAAAAAATCAGATTGATGTGTTTTTCATTGTCCAAATGAACAGAGAGAGACTCAGTGTGCAGCCGTACAGACCCCCCCCCCCCCCCCCCCCCCAGACCCCCCCCACCTCCCCCCCACCCCTTATTCAAACTTCTACATATCCTCCAATTTAGGCATAATATACAGGAGAATGTGGACCTCGTCTCAATTAAGAAACGAGTTGGCCTGTTTGTGTGAAAGCCTCTGTTTGGCCTCGAACGCGGGGAAGAGCCGAGGCACGAGGCGACAGGCCGCCTGAGAGACGCTAACAGGCCACAACGAAAATCAGCATAATGACGGAGACTCCTCAGTGTGACACTCTCCCAAATCAATATGGATCTGACTATGAATATGAGGACGGAACAGGAAGAGGAATAAATCAGACTTCTCTCAAAAAGCAAGTGCCTTCATCAATAAGAGAAGTAGCACAGCCAACAAGATGCTAATTAAAGTAAAACGAGGCTTTTCTTTGTGGAAGTTACAACCAGACGGGTTCGCACATCCCATCAGATACGACAAAAAGTGATAGGTGCAAGGTGCAACACACATTTCTGGTTTGTTTGCTTCTTTCCAGTCTGACAAACAGGGGACAGGGAGATCGCGGCCCGCTTCTATTCATGGCTGCGGCCGGCGACAAAAGACGCAGCCCGGACACACATTCCAGTCTGCTTCCGCTCCAGCACACAATCTCAATCCCAGGGATTTCCCCTTTGAAAAAGAGGAGAAAAAGAGGCTACAATATCACCTCCTTTACACCGGTCAGGCTAACTGGGGCGGAGGGACGCCTGTCAGTCACTCCTCGGAACGTTTCCTGATTTAGGTCTCACAGGAAGTCGAGAGCTCCGTGTGGTAAGCAGAGTTTGGCTGTTTGGTGAAGGCATCAATTTGAATCCACATAATTTTGCTCAAATCGCTAATTAATGGAGCTGAAACAGCGTCTTACAAACCAGCATCCTCGCAGAACACAACTCGCCATGTACCACAAAGTGACCAACAATAGAACAACCTCTTATCACAATGAGGACCGGAATTCAGGACTATTTGACAACTCAAGCAAGATCAGATTGGAATAAGGAGGACTGCTCTGCGCTGCCTGTGTAATGGCATCTGCTTAATCGTTTGGAAAACAACAGCGGAGACAATAAGCTTTAATAAAGCCATCTTCTCCTGGGAAGTTAACTGTGATCAGCGTCACTATCAGTCGCCGTTTATCTCATTTCCGAGACTCGGCGCTTGTGTGCGCCACAAAAACCAAAGGCACATACACACATGCCCAGTTGAGTGTGGACATCCAGACGCACTCAGTGGCGCAGGGGCACACTTCAGTCTGGAGTGTCTGGTCTGAGCGGCTGTGTGAGACGAGAGAGAAGCGTCTCCCTAATTGGAGAGAGCCTGGTGCAGGACATCTCTGTAGGCCATCAACAGGGCCCTCGCCGGCTTTGTTCTGCAGCCTCTTCATCCACTGTGGCCGTCACTTTACTTTTCTATAGGACCGAGGGCCGCGCTCCTTCATAGCGTTGTCTGTCCCTAATCACAAAAACACATATACCCTGTTAGATACGTTGTAAGTGCAGCACAGTTCTGGTCTGTCGCTTGAAAGAGAAAGTGTTTTGTGATAGATTTTTTTTTTTTTTGGTGCGAAAACGAAAACATAGCTTCTTGACTGTGGACACTGAATTGAGAAAAGCTCAATAACTCCCGGCGAGGGACATTCAAGAGCAACGCGTTGCTTTGTTTTCCATGCTCAAGTTGTCACGCTGCTTTAGGATGTAATTATTTCCAACTCAATTTTGCATAGAAACCTAATTATTCACCCAGATATAAATTAGATCCCACATTTGAGACCATGGAGCCTCTGAAACTCCTGCAGGATGCTATTCACTGGCCAGTCTCTTTCTTTCTCCCCTGCTCCCCTTTTCTCTGCAAACCATGAGATGGAGAGTAGCCACCGCAGCTGCTATTCACATGAACCAGATAATTGTTAATGAAAAGTCATTGCGGTGGCATTATGTTGTTCACAGGATCATTGTTCATTTTCCCCCCATCGCCACTGAGATCTATATGGAGGACCAGAGAGTTGCCTTTGAGTTTTGGTATTCAGGATCTGTTGCCTGGTAACTAATAAAGGGGCAAATCATCCACTGTATTGGCCAAGATGGGCCGCAGCCTGGCCCTGCACAACAATGCAAGGTTTGTAAAAAGGCGTTGATACAAGTTAATGACGCTTGTTCAACAAAACATTAATGGACTTCTTCACGGTATAATATGGCATGGGATGCGCTGTGAATGAGAGGGGGAAACTTCAGCAGTGCACTTTAACAAGTTTGTGTGTTTTTACTACTGGGAGGAGCTGGATACACGCACACACACACACACACAAACACACACACACCTCTCATACACTCTCACATACGTACATGCTATATTTGGTTTTCCACTGAAGAGAAGAACTTGATGTCAGCCTCTGCAGAAACTTTTTTAAAGACACAAAATAAACACTTATGTGTAATATTCATGTTATTGAATGGGCCAGTGATTAATTGCCCCTCAACATGATTTGAAAAGGGGCTGAATGGTGGAGGGTAACCCCTGCAATAGAAAGTGGAGAAAGAGGAGGGGGGGGGGTAATAGAAAGTCATATAGTTTGTATATCTATATAAAACCTTTGTTTTAAACAGTGAGTTTAACATTTTGTAAAGGCTCATTTGTTGTGCTGAGTTCTTGCTGAGCCTTGTCACTTCGAGCAGAATAAAGGGAATCAAAGGATTTTTTTTTGCTTTTTTTTTTTTTTGCCCTTAAATGGACTCATTTTCTCCTTGAATTATGAAAGTAATGGCGAGGTAACAGCCTGTGCTCAGTACCCGGCCGCCTAATGCTTCCTAAATCCTTCCACGTGGCTCCACAAGTCCCGGCAATTAGGCCTCATTATAGGCTCATAAAGGACCTCATTTGTGGGATTACTTAATAGACAATGAATTTTTTATCGTGCAGAATTATGGGGAAAAAAATAATATCGGGGCTTGCATGGTGTGATGAGGGCGCGCGCCACGCGTCATTCCGCTTGGGTTCCTCTCTCTCCCTCTCTCTCTCTGTCTATCTCTCTCTCTCCTCACATCTGTATCATAACGTCCAACCCAGATTCACCTTATTATAGCAATTACTATCTGTGTGGCAGACATGTTTGTTTGTTTGTTTGTTTGTTTGTTTTCTACTCATCGTGGTTGGATGTTAAAGACTTTTTAATTCCCTCAGACTGAGGTTCTGTTATTCCATGGAAGGATCAGCACCAGGCCCGTTGCTCCATGTGATTTAACCGAAGTCAGAGGAGGAATGAACACATGTGTGTTGTGTTGTGTTGTGTTGTGTTGTGTTGTGTTGTGTTGTGTTGTGTTGTGTTGTGTTGTGTTGTGTTGTGTTGGGCCCAGACCCACTGTGTCTCCGGGTCCGGGGAGTGTTACATGGCAGATGAAAGCAGGAGCTAAAACCACTGACCACTGAGCCGCCTGCGGATCAAACTCCCTAATTATCGTCACAAGATGAGGGATTAACGCATTTCTGGAATAGCTGCCTGTTTACCCCTGCACACAGCCGCCATTATAAACACTTTCTAATTGAATCCTAATCGCCATCAAATCACCGCCATCGCTTCATCATCATATAATTGGTGAAAGTGAAATCTGGATTCAGAGCGTGATTATAGGCTGTAAATCGGTCAGTGCCCACAGTCGCGTGCACATATTCTGTAAAGCGTATTTACAACAACATTAATCAACTGCTAAATAAAAGCAGGTCTGGGGAAAGTGCTCCAACGGCTTTGCTGTATGCCAGACTTATTACACAATCATTCTATGAAACAATCCAACTCACCATTACATCACCAAGTCATTACAGTACGTTTCCACATCTGTGTTCACTACAGCAGTGTGTCTATCTGGTTGCTCAATACTCGGTTCATATATTTAATTGATATAGCAGCTATAAATATGTGTCATGGCTGATTGGCAGTTCCTTTAAATAATTTTGAGTTAAAACAAATTAACATAAAAAATGTATCTGCTGGCTTTGGTAAATGAATAATAAAAAACAAAACTTAAAGAATAAAAACAGCGGCAGATTATATTTTCCCCAAAGTCTGAGACTTTTCTAAATTTGGGGATAAAGAAGTAAATCTGCACGTTGTGATTGGAGGCCCAAAGGAGACGTCACGTGGTTTGGGTCGTTGACAGCATAAACCCTTACCGCCGGGTGCGCACGTGGGTGACGCTGCAGGGCCAACCCTCCTCGGGGTCCCTTTTGTTGAACCATCAAACATAAGCACCTTTGGAGATCCCGCGGGGTCCAGAGAGACAGTGGGAGAAGCAGCTCCACCGCGGCACGGCTCCCTCTCAGCACCAGCGCAGTCATGTCCAGGTCTTTTTACGTCGACTCTTTGATCATCAAGGACACGGTGCGCCCGGGACCCGCTGACCACCCGGGACAAGACTTCCTCATTCCCATCAGCGTGCACTCCCCGAGCGTCATGACCGTCACCGCTCCGGTGTGTCCCTCCAGGAAAAGCGGGACTTTCTGTGTTTGCCCGCTGTGCGTCACGTCCCACATCCACTCTTCCCGCAGCGGCATTCCCATGCTGAAGAGCCAGTTTCCAGGAGCGGAGGCGCAGTACTGTCAGAGAATTGCGCATCAGCAGTCTCCGGCGCTCGCGCACCCGGGACACACACCTGTCTGCACGCCCACCTTCAGCGTCACAGATCCCAGGAGATACCACTGCCTGTCTATTGGTAAGCACCTGTTGGCTACACTCTCGGCTCGCTGTTGCAGTGGGTGCACCGCTCGGCACCTGTTTCGCCACTCTTTTTATTTGATGGGGCAATTTGGTAACGTGGGTTTTTACGCACGTGAATTTAAGCGAATGTTTTTGAGTTATTTGGTGGTGTTGAGAGTTTCAGTGATGAGAGGGGTTGAATTCATTTTTTTTTCTGACAAAGGGTCTCTGTCTCCAACAGGCGCCTCTGAGAGCAGCCACATACAGAACGGCAAGAGGATGCGCACGGCTTTTACGAGCACGCAACTGCTGGAACTTGAGAGGGAGTTTTCCACGAACATGTATCTGTCGAGACTCAGGAGGATCGAAATCGCCACGTACTTGAACCTGTCCGAGAAACAGGTGAAAATCTGGTTCCAGAATCGGAGGGTGAAGCACAAGAAGGAGGGCAAGGCCACCCAGAGGAGCGCGCACAACAGCGGCTGCAAGTGCACAAGTGGTCCCACAGACTATCCACGATCAGAGGACGAGGAGTCGCTATCTCCAGCCTCCACCACGGAGGAGAAAGAGGTGTCAGCCACCTGAGAGACGCTGACACGCTGGAGGGTGGACTGCCCGTTTCTGACTGCTGGCACTTGCTATAGAGTCATGGGTCCCAGCGTCTGAGCCGAAAAACCTCCTGCATGAAGTCTGACAAGTGTTGAAAAAGTCACCTTACGCTTCACCTATATTTTTCAATTAAAGGAACAACATGTGAATTAATGTATTTTAAATATTAATATTTGGAGACGTGACTGTATGCTGTATCAGACTGGTGTGTTTTAATCCCCTCAGGGTTCACATTATCCCTTGTTTGAATTATTCCTCAATATCAGTGAGGTCTTGTGGTAATGACGACCCCCGGAACTGTGTGGAACCTGTGCACGACAACTTGTAAACTATGTATATTTGTATTTATTGTAATAAACATGTCGAGTTGACCTAAGAAAAACAAGCAATGTCTTCACTCCCTTGTTGTTAACGACGTGTTCCATTAAGCCAAGTCTGAAAATGGAACAACTAAGAAGAAAATCCCAATAATCTTTTTTGCACCAGTGCGACTTAAGTGAAGATTACACTTATTAACATGAATGCAATATACTATATTTTCATAACATTACACATGGATTACAAAAAGAGATCAATGTTGTCGTGATAAAAGGGAAAATAATAAACTTGCTATATGATATAGTACAAAGTTGAACCTTGTCCAACACATATGTTAAATATATGTCCATATATGATAATTGGAACTCTTTCAACAAAAATCTTAAAAATGACAAACTATTGTTCAGTTCTTATTTTTCTTCCCTATAAAACATACTGAACGCTGTGACTGGAGTTTTTGCACAGGAGATTGTTCCTGGCTCACTGAAGGGAACACTTACCTCCAATAACAGGTTTTATAACATAAAAAAAATTCCCAAACGATTTCCATTCACCACACAGCTATAATTATTATTAAGCCGCCATTACCACGCGCTTAGTGTTAGCTTTAATAGACCGGTATAGATCCCAGTGTTCACTGTTCATGTTTAATTAAGTGGTGTTACATATAGACGCTCCATTTACATGATACAAGCTATTGGATTCTAAATGGATGGAGCGATCTTATATGAGAGTGTAGCTGTAATTTCTCCTCGGGCCTGGCCACAAAAGGGTACCCGATACCGCCCCTGGGGAGCAGCCAATGGTCCGTTAATGGTGGCCTTTGAAAAGATTTTGGGTTGTCCAAAGCGAGTTTAATTGCGTTTTCGGTCCCACGTTGGTTGATTATGCTGCTATTGCTCGAAACCACAGAACAAGGATATATAGAAGTGGCCAAAGGCTTTGACAGGTTAGATTGTCCTGCCTTGGGACTCGCATTTAGCCCGAGACCCCCGACGGCTGTGTGCTCACAGAGCTTTGAGGGACAGCTACAGGGTTCCTCCGAGGGAGCGAGGACGATTTAGTCACTGTTTCATTAGGGACTATTTGAACCTTTCAACTTATGGTGAATTAAGGGGAAGGGGGGGGGGCATGCTCAAATGGAAGGGCTCTAAGGAGGGATTACGTAGGAGGGGCCACTGGAAATTAGCTGACGCCTAATTTAACTCGTTTCTGTCAGAGTTTGGGATACATTCCTAATTGAGAGGGGAAGCAGGTGAAGTCTTGGTCCCACACAGGCCCATTCAGAGGGGGAATAAATGACCCCCTTTCACGTCCCGCTGGAGATCATATATTACCGCCGGGGTAAAGCCATCTAATGAATATATACTGAAGTTCCTATTAATCGAATTAGAGTTCCCTTGCAGGTGTGAAAGACCAATGTAGCATTTAAAGCGATTACCAACAGAAAAAAAACCCGACGTTCTGAGTAACACCCCCACACACACACACACACACACACACACACACAGACACACACACCTTTCCAATGGCACAGGACGTGATCTCAGACTTTAAAGCCTTTATGGGATGATGGTGGGGTTTGTTTGTTTTTTTAGATCTGTTGACTCACCTTCCAAAACTGGCACAACTATCAAGAAAAGAAATACACACACACACACACACACACACACACATATATATATATATATATCTTAGAGGAAAGGAACAGTATCTATGAACGCATAGAAAAACGGAACCACTCCAAAGACGTCAGGCCTCGGCCACTATTGAAAATGTAGCAATTACGCATGACAAAAGACAATTAATAAGAGGGCTTTTCAGCCGGGTGCAGCTGCTGTCTCATGCGGAGAGACAGAGGCGACACGAAGCTGAAGTGCCAGTGCGGACAAGAAGGGAGCAGCGCTGTCTTTTCCTCAAGAGACCTCCACTTCATATGTGATTCAGAGGCGCCATGTTCCCCCCTCCATACATGTGAACATTGATTCTCCTCCAACCCTTCTTGGAGTTCTGGTGACAATGGTCTCCTATTATTGAAACATACGTTTCTCCAAGTTATCATTTTCTGATCTTAACATGTGACAATGTTGAGGAGAGAGAGGAACTTGGTATCATGTGGTGTCTGTGTTGTCTGTTACAGATCATGGTTAGTTTCTATACAGACAGACAGACAGACAGACAGACGTGGCTGAGAGACGGTCACTACCAGTGGGAGACATTTCAGCACGCTGGACAGCTCCCACAGGGACCTCCGCCAGAAGGCCACCGTCACTGTGTGGAATCATCTTCAAAGACTTAATCATCTACAAACATCTCCACTGGCCTGCAGGACGTGATGAGCTACACTTCCACGTTCACAGCATTTAGTCCAGTCAACTTGTTTAGAAACGTGCAACTCAAACAGGGACCTGACCAGACAACTTTACTCCACTGTCATGGTTTCAACTTGTTGGAAACAGACAATCACGACCTCAGTGTATCGAGCAAATACATATTAATACTAATTTAAAAAAGATTACTTAAGCCAGTTTTTAAACACTATGTCAGGGTTTTAGGCCTATATTCTATTACTGGCATATAATGAATGGACGATTATGTCTAGAGCATGCGCAATACGGTCCACGTTTGTGTGGCATTCCAGAACACATGTCATAATCCCGATTATGACATGTGCCTCCCCGATTCCCGTGCCTTTTAATACAGTGTAAAGCGCGTTCATGTTGTGACAGTTTCAGTTTTGCCAAAGCCCCCTGGTGGACAGTTGAAGACAGGACAGGAATCGGTATGCAGACAGAGGACGAGTCACGCTGGCAATAGCACCATCCAGTTAAAGGATGGTGTCCTGTCTGTCATCCTGTCTAGTATTATTACAACGTATACATTAGTTTCATATGTCTGAGACTTGTTCATAATTTGTTATGTGTAACTGTTCAAAATGAGCAGTTTTTAAATACGTTTTAGGAAAGAATGTTGTCTCAAATTGCAAAATGCAACATTTGTTTATTTTCGTCCTGCACGATTTCTATTAGTTAGAAACTGCCTGAGAAATGCAGATCTGTGGAGGCCATAGTCTTTGGCTAGAACTATATATACTATACGTGTTTTAAGGTGGAACGAAGAAAATCCATGAACACAATGAGCCACAAACCGATCTGAGGTAAACTCGGCCTGACGAGGTTCAGATCCTTTGTTTGGAGAACAAGGACACTGTTCTTTTAGGCAACATGTGGAAGTAATTGCACCAAGCTACTGCGCGGAGCCGGGAGGGGGGAGGGGGGGGCGCATCGGCCCCAGGGCTCTGCTCCACGAAGAGACACCGGTCTGATGCCCCTCTTGTGTGCGCAGCGATCGGTGATTTGTAGGGGCCCATTATTCCCCCCACTGCCTGCCAGGCGAGCCCCGGGGCAAAGGGACAGCGGTGCTCCAGCACTCGGTAAACAGCTGACGCATGTGCGGGGGTCAGGTTGGCTTTTGTGGCACATAAAAGACGAAGTTTCATGGTGTCGATTTTGTTCTTAAAATTTAAGTGAGAAGTGTGTGTGTGTGTGTGTGCGTGTGTGTGTGTGTGTGTGTGTGTGTGTGTGTGTGTGTGTGTTTGTGTGTGTGAGAGAGAGAGAGAGAGAGAGAGGGAGGAAGACGTGGCTTGTGATATGATGGTGTTGGAGCGCCCTCTATGAGATCGCTGCACCACTGTCACCACTTTTTGACTGATGGACCAAATGTGTCCACTCACTGTCATTGTTCCACGAACTATGCAAGAAACCAGTTTTTTAAAAAAAGAACTTCTTCTCATTGTAATCTGATGAAAACGCCCTCTGAGGTGAAAGGTCAACAATTACAGCAAAACAAAAAAAGTGAACCCCATTAGCTGCAATTCAAGTCCTTCAAACCCACGCACCGGACCTACATGTTCTTCCAAAAGTTTTCCCGTTCAAGAAAAAAAAAAAGTCATCCCATCTTCTGAGGCCAGCGTGAATATTCATCTTCATGCTCACCCCAAAAAGACTCTTACTTTGAAAGGGGGTCCGGCGCAGGCAGGGAGGAGAGGGGGGTGTCATTTCCTGAGAGTTATTTACTTTGAGCCAGATGATTACTTCTTGTCGGAGGGGGTGGAGGAGGAGGAGGAGGAGGGGAGGGGGAGGAGGAGGGTGGACTGTAACGTTGAATCAGTTACAGGTCGCTGTTGCTGGAGCGCAGTCGCGAGGGCGGTCGGTGGTGGGTGCGGACACAGGGTCGCACATATGCTCTCACAGCGCAGGATCTCTGAGGATTACAGCCGCTGCAGAGGACCCTCACTGCGCCTCGCGGAGCCGCCAGTTCACTGTGGATATACTCACACCGACGGAATATAACGAGGGGGTAAATTACTCACAGGTAAATGAAAGGTTGTGTTGGAATCAGATAGAGACTGAAACTATTTTTTGTCTCATTTTTTTAAGTGTTGGGTTCTTTGTGGGGGGTGGGGGGAGTCTATGATGGAATAATTTTCTAAGGGTCTAGTGGGAGTTGAATTTCAGCCCTAATTAGTCGAACCAATTATCCGATTACCGTCCACACTTTTCACTTTTCCATAATAGTTGCGGGGAAAAAAAAGTTTTCCTAAGAAGTTTCATTCACTAAAATGGAAACGGTGTTCCCCCCGGTGAGTTGGAGCCTATGCAACTTCTGCATTAAACAACTCATGACATTTTTTTAGATCAGATTTTTTTTTTTGCCCCCCCTCCCGCCGGACACCACCATATGGTCTCTCCGCTGGACGCCGACCAGGAAGATGCGGCTGATTCTGCTGGATGAAAGCTCTGCTTCGGCCTCACAGCTGGAGGTGTCACCTCCAGGACTGAAGGCTCCATTGTGGGAAGCTGCCCTGGCATCTAATGGGAAACACATTGGACACTGTACATCACATTGTCTTCTCGTCTGTCCTTGGAATGCGGGGAATTACATTTTTAATGAATCCTTCAGAGCTCCAGCTGAATGGACTCAAGAGGAGAAAAAGAAGAATCGACTCTGCTCTGGAGCCACGACTTCACTAACTACCTGCCCCACTGGCTCAACAAGGAATTACGCATTGGAAAACCATCCTAAATTCCAACATACATTTCAACAAAAGATTCTCCAAACTTTTTCTTTTTTTCTTGCATTGCATTGATGCGTACTGCTCAACGGTCCATTACGGACAGATTACTCTGCGGAATCGAACCATCTGTGGAGGAAAGACGGGTCTTATCAGCTGCTGTTCAGATGTTTGCAGCTCAGAAGAGCGATGCATGTGGCGTCTGGAATAAAAGTGGAGGAGGACATGCAGACTGTCCTGACTGCCACCGCCATAAGGGCTGAGTCAGATTTACGCGCCGTGGCTGGAGGATCGTCTCCAAGCCGAGGAGGGAGGAACAGTCCCTTATGGAAACTGTTTCAGTCTGTGCACAAAGACGTCAAAGGCGGATCAGGAGTTTTGTCTGCAGATTCCCTCAGAATGTAGTTTGTCGTGAAGTCGGTGCTGTAATGGCACACAACCAGAGCGCACAACCAGAGCGCACAACCAGAGCGCACAACCAGCGCGCACAACCAGAGCGGGGAGAGACCTGCAGTTGTTCAGGGGACACTGAAAAAAAAAAAAACTCAATCGGAAGTTTCAGGTTTAGGAGAATATTGATCTCAACCATAGAGCTGATCTGAATATAGATCAACACACACATTCATTCTTTTTTTGTTTTGTTTTTATCTCTGGTAAAAACCAGGGTCCAGATTAAAGAAAGAAAAGATCTGCGAGGTGAGATGTGATAACCTGAGTCTTTCGTCTTTCTTCTGCCTCATTTAGACATTTCTTATTAAAAAAAAAAAAAGATGCTCTTGGCCTGGACGCAAAAAAAAAGAGTTGAAAACGTTTTTGGACTCAAAGAATTAGGCTTTAAAGCAAAACAAGAAGAAACGTGTTCGTAATAAAGACTGAACCGAAAAGCCTAAAACTTCAGAAAAGCCACAGCGCAAACTCATACACTTAATGAGATGCGACGAGATCTGATGCCCTCAAACGATGGACTGTGTCGCCCTCTACCGACAGTCCTCATGCTCAGCTGGTGTGCAGCAGTAAGAAGAGGGACAGTCTGTCCTCTCCACCATGGACAAAAACACCATTAGCATTCCTGTTTTCATGACCCTGATTTTACCAATAACCATTAGTGTCATTCCAGACTGTTCTCGTTTCTTTACTACATGATCCAACACCACAAGGAATTAGAGTGGAATTCCCAGATTGCTCCATTAATCCTAATGGGATTATAATCCAGAACAGAACAGACTATGGCTAATCCAATTAAATCAATAAGATATTGATTTATATAAACAGTAGGTGAAGTCAGTGGTGTCATATAGACGTGTTCCTTTATTCATTGACTGAAACTTGAATCTTCTGTCTCTATAGGCCAGAACATCCATAAACATGGATGGTGTCAAGACGTATGCCGTCTTCGTGTGTGTTCTGGTGGTGCTGGTTTCAGGTAAGAAACTGAGTCTGCATATAAAATGGAATTTTTTTTTTTTTTTTTTGTCTTTTTCACTGCCTCCTCTGACGGTTTCCCAAACTCTCCTTTCAGTGGCATGTGGACAGTCGCCGCCAAAAATCGAGTCGGAGGAAGAGGAGTTCATCCTGCAGCCCAACTCCATGTTCAACATCAGCTGCACCGGGAAAAGAAATGTTGTTTGGGCGGCTAATCTCATTAAGTCAATAAGATATTGATTTATTGATTAAACAGTAGGTGAAGTCAGTGGTGTCATATAAACGTATTCCTTTACTCATTGACTGAAACTTGAATCTTCTGTCTCTATAGGCCAGAACATCCATAAACATGGATGGTGTCAAGACGTATGCCGTCTTCGTGTGTGTTCTGGTTGTGCTGGTTTCAGGTAAGAAACTGAGTCTGCATATAAAATGTTTTTTTTTTTTGTCTTTTTCACTGCCTCCTCTGACGGTTTCCCAAACTCTCCTTTCAGTGGCATGTGGACAGTCGCCGCCAAAAATCGAGTCGGAGGAAGAGGAGTTCATCCTGCAGCCCAACTCCATGTTCAACATCAGCTGCACCGGGAAAAGAAATGTTGTTTGGGCCGAACCCCTGCCAGAGAACACCTTGGTTTATCCGGGATACTACACAGCGACGCTCTTCATTCACAACGTGACAGTGGAAAACACCGGCTATTACATGTGTGTGTATGAAACCCAGGACGACAAAGTGGAGAGTGAGCTGGAAGAAGACAACGAGGCTGGGATATATGTCTTTGTGCCAGGTACGATTGGCCCATGTTTGTTTGTGTTGTTCTCTTGGTGCTATCATCAAATAATCATATAGTCAGAGAAATAGCAGCATTGTCAGTTACACAGCACTGCTAACAGGCTTTGACCGGCATAAGAAATCAATTCCAAACACACAATGTGACATTCCACTCCTTGCACACGCAGATCCCAAGTCTCCATTTGTTCCCGAGACCCCTGATAACTTGGTTGTCCCCATGGATTCGACCGGGGTCCCCATCTCCTGCCGCGTGTCCGACCCCAAGTCCGACGTCATCCTGCGGAGTATTCCCGGAGGAGAGGAGATGCCTGCCTTCTACGACAACAAGAACGGGTTCTTTGGAAACCTCCCTCCCGGGCAGTACCAGTGTGAAACCACCGTGAACGGCCACACGGCCCGAAGTGACACTTACACCGTCAGATCTGAGGGTAAGCCAGGACCAACACATGTTTGGCTGAAACATCGCCATGCATCGCATGGGTGTGGGAAGATGACTCAATCTATAATTATCCCTCGCTGCACGTAATATATGTGTGTTTTCTCTAAGGGATGAACATTTCACAATCTGTAACTTTAAAAAAAAAAAGCATCTGTTACCATGTTTGTTTGCCACGAGAAGGCTGCAGGGTGATGTCACTGCACGAGAGGCATGACATGACATCATCATCACAGGGGAGGATGACTTAACATGCCTCTTTTGACTCTATGTGTGTGTGTGTGTGAGTAATGACGACCTGCTGAGCCCCCATGATGAATGAGCTCATGGTCATCGAATCAAACGCTCACTGCTGGGTGCTGATTATCTGCTCTCTCCCCGCAGCCCCTGCAGAGATGGAGGACTTCACCGTGGAAGTCAAAGCCAGCGAGGAGAACGTGAAAGCTGGGCAACCTATCAGCATCGTCTGCATTGCCCCCAGTGGGCTGGGCTTTCAGCAGCAATGGCTCCATCCCAAAAAACAGGCAAGAACGCAGCCCTCTCCCTCACTGTCTTCTCCAGACCTTCACTTCAGTCTTCAATCTGTCCCTCTTCCAGTCACGTGTCCAAGTCGTTTCCCACCGAGCAGCTCCTAAATGAGCGAATAATAGTTTTGGAGCGCGAGCCCAAGCAGTGGCAAGTGGAATATAGCTCTGAGAGTGGCCCTTAGTGGTCACAAAGTATGTGTTAGCAACGCGGTAACCGAGTGTTGTGTCTTTATTATGAGGAGAGTCGGGCCAAGAGGCTCCCGCCGCAGTTTTAACCCCGCGCTGACGTGGAAATTAAAGTTCAGCACAAATGGCTCGGAGGGAAGGAGGTGTTTCGTAAAGCGGGGGAAAGCAGGGCCACTAATTCCTGCGGTGACCCCGGTGACCTTGAGACCTGTAGGACAGATGTTGTCTGCACATGACGACCAGCTAAACACGGAATAGCTTTGAAGACCTTGAAAGCTTCACGTGCGATTTACGTTTGTTTACGTTTATGTTCCCATTTTGAATCTATGGAACACGTCTGTTTTTTTTGTTGTTTTTTTTGCCCGTGGAATTCCGCTAACCCCTTTTCCAGAGACGGTGAGGGTAGGAAAGTGCAGGACTTTGGACTCCTGGTTTTGGTCTCAGCTGCAATTACAGGCTTTTAAAAGGCCCTGTGTTCCCTGATTTATCTGCTGTGGCCTCATGCTTTAACCATTCGCCTTCATCTGGGCGACACAGCGAGTGGACACATTAAATCCGCAGCTGTAAGACGGGGTGGAAAAATGAATGAAAGCTAAAGAATAGCGCATAACCTTTTTCCTTTTCTATGCCGGTGAGTGTGATCTTATACCCTCCCTCTGTACCTACAGGCCGTGGAGGCATTTCAGATGAAACAGACACTCCCTGACCAGGTCACCTACATCCTCACCATCCCACAAGCCACCGCTCAGGACAGCGGCGTCTACGAGTGCTCCATCACGCACGTAATGAGCGGAGAGGTGAGGGTCAGCAGCGTGGCCGTCACCGTCTACGGTAAGCGTTCATGTTTTCAGCACCACGCGGCATCTTCATTAATATTCGCATCATCATCGTTCAGGTGTATCGGTAGTCATGGTTTCACATATGTGCACAAGGTGCTTTCGGCGGTGTGTGTGAAAGTCATTTTCTAGCATCCGTCTGTAAAGCTTAACCTCTGCTTTCAACATCAGCTACTATGTTTTATGGGATGACTTCAGCAGATGTGTGTGTGTGTGTGTGTGTGTGTGTGTGTGTGTGTGTGTGTGTGTGTGTCCTTTCTGTCTTGCGTTACTCTTTTTTTTCATGTTTTGACTTACTGGCTCCTTCAGTCCGTCATCTCTTTTCATCCTCAGTCGTTCACTCATTCGTTTCCTTTTCTGTTGCCTCAGAGGAGAATTCCTTCGTGGCGCTGGACCACAGTGGGATTCTGTCGATGGAGTTTGTCAGCCTCCTGGAGGAGACGGAGTATACCATTCTCATCAACGCCTACCCTGCCCCCAAAGTGATGTGGCTGAGAGACGGCAGAGCCATAACAGGGAACTACTATGTCTTCACCAAAACAACCCACGTCGAGGGGAACCGGTGAGAAGATTCATTATTCCTTGTCATTACATTTTCATTTTTTTCATATGTGTTTGACAGCGTTATCTGTCTTAGCAAATTTACCACAACCAAACTATTTACTGTTGTGTTTTGCTTTGTTTGTTTTTTTTTTTGTCACACAGGTTCCAAAGCATTCTGACATTACGGCAACCTCTGGAGAAAGACAATGGGAATTATACCATTATAGCCCATAGTGGCTCTCACACTGCTCAGTTCTCCTTTTTCCTCAAGGTGAAAGGTACGATGGATGGATGGATGGATGGATGGATGGATGGATGGATGGATGAATGGATGGATGGATGGATTGATTGATTGATCCTTTGTTTCTTTCAGCCCCCACCGCAATGCTGTTCCCACCCTCCTCTGCACCTGTGCTGCTGCCCGACAGAGACGAGATGGTGGTGACCCTGCACGCTCCTTTCACCCTGACCTGCAGAGGAGAGGCTAAACTGGCCTGGGAAATGCCGCTCGATGTGCTCGAGCAAACTCAGGAGGACAACAGTGGCCTGTTTGTCTCCACCATCACGGTGGATAGTGCCACTGCAATGCACACCGGCTACTACACGTGCTTCTACAGCAAAAACACCACAGAGGAGTTGGAGGACAGCAGCATCTACATCTACGTGCCAGGTATGTGGTGCGCCGACGTTTTGTCGTTGTGTGTTTTTATTTGTGATGTGATCTAATAAACTTGTTTTCCTCCATCTCAGATCCGGACGTTCCCTTTGTGCCGTCGCTGGTGCCTTTCAGTAACCATGTCCTGTCTGACAGCGAGGAGATGGAGATCCAGTGTCGAGTGTCTGATCCCAATGCCAACGTGACCCTGATTAATGTCGACACCCAGCAGCCTGTGCCTAGTGTCTATGACAGCAAGAGGGGGGCTTTGGGCATTTTCACAGCCGGAACCTACGTTTGTAAGGCCCTGGTACACGGAAAGGAACACTACAGTGGGGAATACATCGTCCACGGTTGGACAGGTGTGTGTTCTCGTGTTGTCGAACGTGTGAATCAGCTGTAAGTCTCCTTCAGTGGGTTGCACACGCCGACACAGATATTTGAACCTTATTAACGCTCCTATCTCAGGTGGCGCCGCGCTGCACGTTGAGCTGACGGCCAAGCGGACTGCTCTGCTGGTGGGAGACGCCATCACTGTCACCTGTCTGGCACGGGGATCCGAAATTCTGGAAGACCACTGGAAATACCCCGGCAAACTGGTGAGGGCACAAGTCCTCCTCGATCTGGGAGCTCGGTCTGATGACGTGCTTTGGATTCAATAAATGTTAAGTTTTGTGTTAGAATACTAATCGTAATGTTTTTGCATTAACAGGCTAATCGCGGCGTCAAAACAGTGCAAGAGAATAAGAGAGCTCAGGAGATCCTTTACACCCTGACCATCCCGCAGGCGACAACTAAAGACAACGGAATCTACTCATGCTCCATTACGGATATTATTAGTAACGAGAGCCAGACAAAGCAGCTCGCGATTCGAGTTTTTGGTACGAAAGCTGTGTTTTGTTTACGTCTAAGACAAAGATGTGTATATCTACTCGTTCATGTAGCATCAACTGATTGTTATTTGCCATCTCCCTTTTTATTTTGCAGCAAGTGAGTTTATGTCCATCAGGCCACAGTTCCGGGAGTACGAATCCGCCGAGCTGGACGAGGTTCGAGAGTTCAGGGCTGAAATCAGCTCCTTCCCCACTGCTCATGTCACATGGCTCAAAGATGGCGTCCCGCTCAGCGACGTGACAGCAGAGATCTCCACCAACCTCCGGCAGCTCAGCGAGACCAGGTGAGACTCTCACTTGGGGTCGACTAATGACAAGCTGAAAGTCACATTCCCGCACGTTGCTGGGCCTGTCATTATCCCGGAGTGCAATGTGAACTCGTGAAGTGAGTGAGTGTGCGTTTATGGCAGTGTCTGGTTTTGATTGTTTTGTGTAGCTACGTGAGCGTCCTCACCCTGATCCGGGCCAAAGAGGAGGACAGCGGCAACTACACGATGCGAGTGGAGAATGGAAACCAAACTCAGGAGGTCAGCTTAATCCTGGAGGTCAAAGGTGAGAAAGAGGAATTCAAAAATTACTTTTATTTTCCATGGATACTGATCTGCATTCCCACTCCATTTAAAAATATATATTTTATTTACACACAATGTGCTAAGCTAACTCACTTTTGTCAAACTATTCCAGTGCCTGCAGTCATTGTGGAGCTGATGGACATCCATCACGGCTCAGCCACAGGCCAGTCGGTGGTGTGTATTACTAGAGGCCAGCCCACTCCTGTGGTGGAGTGGTTCATCTGCAAGAACATCAAAAAGTACGTTGCCTTCAGCACTTTTACCAGCTTTCAATCTTCTTACTCAACAAATACGTGTGGTCCCCTGAGACTTGATCTAGTTCTTTACCTTTTCATTTCTTTCCACGCAGTTGTGCCAACGACTCCACCTCCTGGACACCACTCCCCACCAACTCTACGAAGATCACCGTGGACTCCCACATCGACGAGGACAACAACCTGGAGAGCCAGGTCATGTTTGGGCACCTGGAAAACACGCTGGCCGTCCGCTGCCTGGCCAGGAACGAAATGGCCGCCGTCAGCAGAGAGGTCAAACTGGTGTCCAATGGTGAGAACGCGGTTTCATGTGGTTTCGACACATTCGCCCTCAAGCAACCCCCCCCCAGCTTTTAAAACGTTGTTGTTTTCACCTTGTCTCCTCTTGAGTAATTTCCAGTTGTGACACTCGGGGTGTGTTCAGTTAGTGTTGAAGCAGCTGTCAGATGTTTGCAGTAAGACAGCTGATAGGGCCTATGAGGAAGAGACTCTTATTACAACGCTTCAGTTTGTTTGTCCATTTGGTCTTTACACCCACCTCTACCCCCACGTTTACTGCCCATGGCCTCATCATGCCTGGTCTCATTCCCCATCTCCATCTGATCTCAGCAAACCATTCCTCGAAATACCCGATTGGATTTTTTTGTTGTTGTTGTCTTTCTTATGCAACACAATTCAATTTCTCATCACAGCAGACGCAACGTTGCATCTGTGTGATTATTGTGTGCTTCATCTAACATGTGCGACCCCTGGCTCTCCTCCTGAACAGGCCCTCACCCTGAGCTGACTGTAGCCGCTGCTGTGCTGGTGCTCCTGGTCATTGTCATCATCTCACTCATTGTCTTGGTTGTTATCTGGAAACAGGTACCGTTGCCACCGCTCAGCATTTGCTCTCACCCACTCGTTCGCCCCCTTTCTGCCATGATGCATTTTAACATTTCTATTGAAGTCATTTGCCTGGTTTGCTTAAAAGGTCCAATGTCATTTTAGCTCCAGTCTAATGAGTTCGTTCATTCGTTTGCCATTGTCTTTTTAGAAACCGCGCTATGAGATCCGCTGGAGGGTCATCGAGTCTGTGAGCCCAGACGGCCACGAGTACATCTACGTCGATCCCATGCAGCTTCCCTACGACTCCAGATGGGAGTTCCCCCGTGACAGACTGGTGCTTGGTGAGTAAACTGCTGCTGGTGGCTCCGCTGTGATGTTCCGATCTGGACGTCTCCTTCTATCTTTCTAAGTGAGGCGGTGATAAACCGACCTGGGACTGATATGACCCAGTGATCAAAGGCGCATTCAGCTGCCGCAGGGGTCACACATGGGGAAGCAGAGGCATCCTGAGTGCACTTGTGTGTGTTTGCATGCCTGTGTTTGCTTCTCGTTGTTTCTTTGATAACCGATCCTCCGCCTGCTCATGCTTCTTAGGGCGTATCCTGGGCTCGGGAGCCTTTGGGAAGGTGGTGGAGGGCACCACCTATGGACTCAGCCGCTCCCAACCGGTCATGAAGGTGGCAGTGAAGATGCTGAAACGTGAGCATCACAGATTATATCTGACTTACCCTTAAAATGATGTTGCTACCATTCATGTAGATTGAATAAGATTACCAGGAGAGTTCGTTTTGGAAAGAATCAGTGGTTGTTTGTTGACGTGTGACGTCCTTCCAGCCACAGCCCGTTCCAGTGAGAAACAAGCCCTGATGTCCGAGCTGAAGATCATGACTCACCTTGGACCTCACCTGAACATCGTTAACCTGCTGGGAGCGTGCACCAAGTCAGGTGAGCGCTACACCCGCATATGTGGGACAGGAAAACACACACACAGACACACACTCGATCATATGCAAACACTGCGACACCTAATAGCAGCTTAGCATATCCACTGTTGCTTTTCCCTTGCAATTTAGTCACACGCATACAATAACCACCCAAAAAACACGCGCGCACAGTGATTTAGATTTTGGCATTTGTGGACGTTTACAGCTCAACCCAAGGCAAAAAAAAGAAAAAAAAGAGACTGACAGCGTCGTCTTCGCTCTCTGTGGGTGTGGTGTTTTAATAGCCTTTTTATGGGAAAGTGGAGGCTCACTCGCCCTCTTGACTGTGCTTTTAGCCTTTATGGGCCTCTGATAAGATTAGCCTGCAGACTGACGCCGATTACCACTTTGTTGTGTTGCTCCCAGGCCCCATCTACATTATCACAGAGTACTGTTTCTACGGCGACCTGGTCAACTACCTGCACAAGAACAGGGAGAACTTCCTGAGCCTGAGCCCGGAGAAAAACAAAAAAGAGCTGGACATCTTTGGGATCAACCCCACAGACGAGAGCAGCAGGAGGTAACGCACAATTATTTCCCATTCCCCCCCCCCACACACACACACACGTTTACATTACATTACATTTACGGACACACACATTCAGATACACCCTTCACACGAACACACTTGCCCTAAACCACTCACTAATATCACAGCAATTGACAAAACAATTTGCGCGGCCGTACCACACAATCACGTTCTCCCTTTACCCCTAATCGGTAACCGTATCGCCACCCCCCCCCCCCCCCCCCGTGCTTGAGGAGATTGTCTGCCCCCCCCCCCCCCCCGTGCTTCAGGAGATTGTCTGGCGTCTTCGCCTAATCTGATTGCAGCCTGAAGTGGTCTCAGCTTTCAGCCTTAATTGCACTGTATTGGAGATACCTGTTAATTCTAACCGACCCCCCCCCCTCCTCCCAACAAAGGCTCATCTATGTTTATGGATGACTCATAGTGACCACACCTCAAAACGACCATAACATGATTTATTCCTGGTTACTGTGTCTGCTTCGACCACATCTTCATCTGACCTCAGCCAGACGGACACACACATACGCACACACAGAGGCATATGTTGAACATACAATACAGGACTGCATGACAAAAACGTATTATCACCATAGATGTATATATATATATATATATGGCTCGGGATTTTCCATGTCCTTGCTTCATCACGTCCTCTCTCCTGCAGCTACGTGATCCTGTCGTTTGAAAACAAAGGCGAGTACATGGACATGAAGCAGGCTGACAACACTCAGTATGTGCCCATGCTGGAGATGAGCAACGCCTCGAAGTACTCAGACATCCAGACGTCCAACTACGACCACCCACCCTCCCAGAAAGACTCCAGCGGTACGCTCTGCAGTCCCGTCTCTTCTCTCTATCCGTCCTCTCTTGGCTTCAGTGCTGTGTTTGAGTCCGCTTTGGTTCAGGGGATACACCCTTGTCAGAATTTAGGACCGGTACAGGCCTGTAATTACATTGAGAGGATAATTGTAGCGCATGCATAATAACGCCTGGTTTGTCCTTGCCATTAGTAAAAGCCAGGTTCGAGCAGCCAGTGCTATATTTACTGTACATGCTGACCATACATATACTCATGGACTTCGTCATGGTGTTTTCTGAACCAGAGGGGGAGATGGACGACCTGCTGTCGGAGGACATGAACGAGGGCCTTACCACCACAGACCTGCTCAGCTTCACCTTCCAGGTGGCCAAAGGCATGGAGTTCCTGGCTTCCAAAAATGTAAGTTACGCGTTTGTTTGTTTTGGTTTGCATAGCACACTGGTGGACCGTGTCCTATACGATGACAGCTGTGGTGGCCAAAGGGGGTGGACCAGGGAAATCAGTGGTTGTGTGATAAGCAGTGCCGTGAAGGCCGCTGAGCCCACTGTGGAGAAAGACCAGGGGCTGAATATAGCAGCAGCAGCAGCAGCAGCAGAGCCACGGCTAGAATTACCAGGCAGCCATACACTGGAACCATAAACTATTCATTCGCCTTCATAGTTATTATCCCTAAATATCCAGTGGTCACAGCCACCCCTCCAACGGCCATGTTTACACAAAGACCATGCCTTATAAAGCGGCATCCAAAAAACCCAACTTGGCCAAAATGAAATGTGTATCTGTAGCTGTGAGTAGAATGTGTTGTTGTGTGTCGAATGGACGGAACAAGTGTGCATCATGGAATGACCACTGACTATCGTTTTGTGCAGTGTGTGCATCGGGACCTGGCAGCCAGGAATGTGCTTCTCTCTCAGGGCAAGATAGTCAAGATCTGTGACTTTGGACTGGCCAGAGACATCATGCACGACAACAACTACGTCTCCAAAGGGAGCGTAAGTCCCTGTTTGTGTGTTTCTTCCCAATGTATGCACCATTTCTTCAGTAGTTCTGCGAGTGTGATTGTAACTCTCCTATCTGTCATTACACAGACGTTCCTGCCAGTCAAGTGGATGGCACCGGAGAGTATCTTTGACAACCTCTACACCACTCTCAGCGACGTCTGGTCCTACGGCATCCTCCTGTGGGAGATATTTTCCTTAGGTGAGCTTGCGCAAATCTCTGTCGGAGAAGCAAAAGCGGAAGGTTGTCACTTGGTAAACTCATATTATGCACGTTATGGTCTGCAGGTGGCACCCCATACCCAGGGATGGTTGTGGACTCGAGCTTCTACAACAAGATCAAGAGTGGATACCGGATGTCTAAGCCCGAACATGCACCTCAGGATGTGTACGTGCTCACACGCAGATTGTGTTGTTGCTGTGCATGACATCAGCTCTTCCTCACATCCTGTTGGCCAAAATTAACAAGGCGTGGGACACACTGTGCCGCTCTCCACGCTAATGGCAACTGGTTCTGGTTTTTGCAGGTATGAAATGATGATGAAGTGCTGGAACAGTGAGCCGGAGAAGAGGCCTTCTTTCCTTGGTCTGAGTGACACCGTGGCTTCCCTGTTGCCCTCCAGCTACAAGAGGGTGAGTCTCTTTGTGGCCCCTGACCCTTTCGGACCACTTTAACACCCGCTCTCTAATTTACTGTGCCTCATTCTTGACCTCATGGTTGGACCTGCGCATTCTGTTCCTCGGACGGTCAACTTTTCTTTTTTCCAGGTTTTACAGAAACGCCTTCTCTCATAACATCACCGTCAATAACATCAACACTTAAAGTAGCTTGCTTGTCATTTTAAAACCCTCTCTCCGCTTCCTGCGAGGGTGCATCAGGGGTGTTTCTGCGGACTCCCTGTGTTTCTGTAAAACACAAACCGACAAGTAATTAAGGCGCAAACGCAGCAGCTGGATTGCCAGAGTGGCAGGACGGAGGCTGGGTAATGACGTAGTTCTGGCCTCCACCAGCCAACCTCAATTACCCCATTAAACTGCACACCGCACATGCCACATCAAAACAGCTTCACCTCTGCCTCCTTTACGCAGTATTAATGGCTACGGGTAAAGGAGGAGCTGGCTCTTGTTTTAGCACCTATGCCTTGTGATTATTAGTTTGCATCGCACCATCCGGCTGACAAACAACATAGAATCACACTCATGCCACAGTCGTCTATTAGCTGCAGAACATTTGCTCACCATGTTTTTAAATGGGTTCACCGTTTCACTGTATTTAAATCGAATGTCTGTCTGTCTTGCGCAGCATTATGAGCGTGTAAACCATGAGTTCCTGAAGAGCGACCACCCGGCTGTGACCCGAGTACGCGTTGAAAATGACGACGCCTACATTGGCATCACCTACAAGAACCAGAGCAAGCTGAAGGACAGGGAAAGCGGTTTCGACGAGCAGCGCCTGAGCTCTGACAGTGGCTACATCATCCCTCTCCCCGACCTGGACCCTATATCTGATGACGAATATGGAAAAAGGAACAGGCACAGGTAAATGAATGAGAACATTCACTTCCACTACGCCGCGCTGTCTGCGTTGCGCCAGAGGTGGCACTGATCTGTGTTAATCATGCGCCCCGCAGCTCCCAGACGTCAGAGGAGAGCGCCATTGAGACGGGATCCAGCAGCTCTACTTTTGCTAAGCGGGAGGGCGAGACCCTGGAGGACATCACGCTGCTGGACGAGATGTGTCTGGACTGTAGTGACCTGGTGGAGGACAGCTTTCTGTGACGACGGCCCCAGTCTGGGAGCAGCAAGGAAAAGGGCTGTAAGGACATGGGGGACTAGAGTAAGACTTGTACATCAGCCAAAGACTCTGCCGTCGACCCTCGCCCCGCCATTCCTCCTCCTTGATTGCCCTTTCAGAGGACAGAACAAAAACACACCTCTATCTGGACGAGACTGTGGTGATAGTATTGTGTGCCCCTTACTTCTCCCCTGGACTTTGCCCCCTGCTGGGCCGGAGGAGTGATAAGTCAGAACATGACAAACTCAAAGGAACCACAGACCCTGAGTCTGTGAGAAGGTCGAGATAAAGAAGATAAACAAGATTGTCTTTAATTTGTAGGGCTTTATCGTACTGGGCATTCTTTAAACAGCAAAATAAGCAACGAGGGACAAAACAAACGTGCTGGTCAGCAACTCTAAACCAATAAACGCCAAAAGATATCGTTTCTATGATATATATATATATTTAACCACTACAGATGCACTATTTAAACTAGATGAGTCCAATACTAGCAACAGCATTGGCAGGTAAACTCACACTACACTACACCGCTGCAGAAGAAGAAGCACCTGATGCTGGGATAATCAGAAGCGACATTTGGATTTAAAAGCACAAAATCTGGACGATGTGCATTTTTTTGTGTGTTATCAGTGGTTAAATAGTTGCAGTAACTCAAATTTATTTTTCTACTTCAGTATTATGTAAACATGTATTATTTGTGAATACCGAGTAGATGTTGACCATAGCTGTTTGAATGGTTATGAAAATACAGCCTTTGATTTGCATGTAGCTTTGTCGTTGTCGCCCCAAGTCCAACCAAGTGTTCTCACATTCATTCCCTAGTACGTCATTTGGGCTTGGATGAACATGATTGTACTGTAAATAGCTCCAGAGTTGTTTTATAACAGAGAATTATTGGCATAAGACTCCAATATTTTATATAAGCACATACTAAGCTTCTGAACCCTTAATCGTGAAACCAGTGCATTCTATATATACATTACAACTAAGTAAATACAATAACTATGCCTCAGTGTAAACATTTGCCATCGGCACTGAGAGTGTCGGACAATATGGATTCGAAAGTTTCATGGGAAATATTACGTTTTCCTCCTGTGTAACAAATTGATGCAGCATAGAAGCGCAAAATAAAAGGTAAATAAGAGGGCCTCAGTTCATCATATCAGTAAGCGTGATAGTATGTTCCCAGAAATAATTACCTGCTTTATATTTACCGGCGGTCTCATGTGTTGTCAATTAGCAAGTTCTAGTTACACGAAGACACAAGATGAACTCTTGAGATTCATGTTGATCTGATGTCATACATCATTATGTTTAATCCTCCATGTCTTTCAGCTACTGTACCAGCTACGCCACTGCCTCTCTCTGTTGACTGTGATATAATCTGCGATTGTTGTTGCACTTTTTCCTTTTTTTTTTTTCTCTCCTGTTTGTTTTGGATGTTGCAGATGAGTTAACCGGGCTGAAATAACAAAGAGAATAGTCTGGCTTTGGCTTTTGATGTTTAAAGCTGTGTGGATGTGAATGTTTGTGCTGCAGGTGATTGACGGTACATTATCTGTAATTATAGGTAATCACGGCCAATATGTTTTATTACTATGTTTCATCATGTCATTATTTTACATTATGTACATTCAGATGATTTATATTTCAATAAATGATTTATAATGTAAAAAAAAGTGTTTTTGTCTATAGGGTATGAGATGCAGTAGATGATGCAGGCAAGTACTGCAGACAAGAATAATGGTACTCATTTTAGGTATTTGCAGCTGTAATATCTTGGTAAACAACATCAGTAAAAATGATGTCATGTTCTAGTGTAGATGTGAGTCATGTCTACACAAGCACTACCACACGCCAACAACCAGTTGAGGGTATGTTTTAAATTTTTAATATGAATACAAAATATAATATATATATATTATATAATATATAAAAGAAAGGCATTCAGGCACAAAAGTAATATCTGCAAAATATCAGTACTCATTCTGCAGGCAAATTCCCCCGTACTACAATTTATTTATTATTGTACATGAAGACATTAATTTCCTGTAGTGATGACGCAACAGGTCTGGAAATTCAGCTTAACCTGAGGTGTGGTGAGTTGATTGACAGGGAAAGAAAAAGACGAATCGGCATTTGTTTTGTTTTTGCCTTCTTCTTCTCTAATTGAGCTTTTATCCTGAAACACTGACTATTCCTACTTATTCATACAGCATTTCTAAATTACACTGTCTGAAACAGCTGGACTCTAATCTACAGCTTATGTTTTGGGACTTAATTTAGCCAATGTTTCAGTTTTGTTTGGTTTTCTGTGTCATAGTATTTAATTTTCCAGTCCTTCTCCTCTTTGCTATTTACACACCTGATTGAATGGTGGCGCCAGTGTGATTGGTCTCACCTGTGCGATTGGTCTCACCTGTGCGATTGATTAGTGGCACCTGTGTGATTGGTTTCACCTGTGCGATTGATTAGTGGCACCTGTGTGATTAGTTTCACCTGTGTGATTGGTCTCGCCTGTGTTATTGATTGGTGGCACCTGTGTCTTGTTTGCTCCTCTGTTCTGCGTTAGACTATCAGTCATGTTCATGTGCCAATCTGCTCTTCCTTGTTTTGCTTGTTTGGTTTGCATCAAATTTGACTTTTTGTTTTGTCTGCAGTTGTCTTCAGTTCAAAGTAAGTTTTAGTGTCCTCCTGCCTCGCTGACAATTACAGTTTAGAGAAGCATGGAATGAAAACACTCAACTACTCACAAATACTTAAAAACAACACAGAACAGACCGGTGCATAAGCAATCATCATAAACAACTACCACATTATAAGAAGATCTATAAGACTGAACTATGGAAATCATGACTGCCAGCAGAGGGCAGTAATCTTACCTCAAGTTTAAACAGGCAAACACTAGTGAATTACAATTACAGCTTCACTACTACAGTAATTGAAATACACGTTTTGCGTTTATGCAGTGTAAGTGTCTGTGGGTGTGAGTTTGGAATTTTGGATTTTGTAATGTAATGTGATCTGGAGGTCATACACATAAACTAGTTTGTCCTCTGTGATTAAACAAAAGAAAATAATAATAATAATAATAATAAATAATAATAAACATGAATAATATATATACATATGTTGTCAGTGTCAGTGGTCGATGTGGTTTAAGTCGCCTCTGTGTCGTTGCCTACACTGACAGTGAAAACAAACTGTTGTTACCATCTACCTCCACATGAGGGAGGTAGTATCTAAATGATGCTATGTGCCCCTCAGGGTGGGAGTTTTAAGAGGAAGAGGAGACAGGTCAATATGATGAAGAGGCACATGTGATGATTGGACCCTCAGGATGTCAGTGGACCTTCAGAATCCAGACATATCCAGCTCCAACACTGACATAAACAATCTCCAGGGGTGAGTGTTATGACCAACATTAAGTGGTATGAAAAAGGTGCAGGACCAGATACTCATTAAAGCAACATATCTTAAACAAACAATAAACCCATTTCCCATTGTTTTGATCTCAACCGTTTTAGTGCAGCGTCAGCTAGGATAATTGGGGTAAATGGGGTAAATATTTGTTGGGGACCATGTTAAGGTGTTCATTTAAAAAACATTTAAATTTGACCACTTCAAGCGCGTCTGCACAGTGGCACAACTTTATCAACACTTTTTCTCTCGTTTATCATAAAAATTCAGTCTTGTTTTACTGGTTCTCCCCTTTTCATTTATTTGCTCTGACTGTTGAACCCTGAAGGCAGATCTGTGCTATTACAATGTCGCGTTGATATCTGCTCCAAACCACAGATGCAACTTTCAGGGGAGCTTGCGAAGGAGCACGTACTGGATGTGCACATGGTGACCGTCCGTAGAGCTGTGCTTGAGGCTTGGTAAACTTATCTGTGTGCTAAGGTTCAACAATTACAAGGTTGCACGCATGGCTTTCGTGCAGCAGTGGTGTATCAACTGCTGGTAGAGAAGTCTTTTCTTGAAAGGTTTTTCATGCTGAACAGTCCCACTGGGAGATGTAACTGAGCGAGTCAGAGATGAAGTACATTCCATTTAGTCAGCAAGGACGTCCTCATGAAGAATAACATCTTATTGAAACTTAGTACTTGTAAATATGTAACTTGTTTTTTAGTTGAAAAGAGGAAAAGGCCTGTGGTGTGCCAGGGCGAGGAAAGAGCCCCTCAGCATGATGACGTGCCATTTGCTGCAAAGCATTATTGTAAATATGCAGCCACAAAATAACCGCAAATTTAGCTGAAATGTCATAGGCTAACCGTTGAAACTCTGAGAAAGTATGTCCTCCCTTGCATTCATAAATTTAGTCCAGCGTGACTGCAAAGACAATGAAATGTAAATCCACCGGGCTCTGACGCAAAACACGGAAACATACATTTTGAGCTAATGTCAACTAGCGGACGTACTTAATGTAAAAGTGCTGAAAAACTGAAAACTTCATGAAATATATGAAGAAGAATAGAATAGAAGAATAGAAAAAGGCATTTTTGAAAAGAAATATATGACATGAAAAATGTATGTTGCATTCTAGCAACTGGCAGAATGATAGAAACAGAAAAATCACCTTAGAAGTGTTTATCAATGTCGTCATTTCTAGACTAAACCCTAAACAAACTTGACAACCTGTAGAACTAGATAGTAAAGAAAGGTTGTATCAGCATTACTGTTTGTGTTATGCTATGTTTGATGTAAAAGTGGAAGGGGAAGTGCTTTTAAAACACTGTGATTTCGTCAAGTGAAATTATCCATCCGAAATTCCTGATATTTTGAAACTGCGAACACTTTTTTTCTCTAATAATAGTTTTTTTCCCCAATGTGAACAAGCAGGTGTGATATTTGTACCAGGTGTATTATCTTTGTTTCATTTGTATGCGTACTAACATTTACTGGCAATACATATGCAAGTAGTACAGTGAAAGTTGGTTGTTTTGCTGAGATTTGGCCTTAAATTTCAGGCATACACACACACACACACACACACCTACACACACATATACACACATACACACACGCACACACAAAACAAACACAAAAAGAGAGAGAGAGGGACGGACTTGCAGTAAATACTAAACTAATTAACCTAACAAATGTGAATCTAATGGGAAGATACCAATCTTGCTGAAGGGAATGGAGGTTGAGACAAAGGCGCACATTATTGACTGTGTCAACACTTGTTTGTTTATGAAGTGATTTGGTGTGCTGTTGTTTCACTTCACACTCTTGACTTTATTTCTCTGGCTCGTTTGTCAGGGCGCTCAGGACAGTTGGTGCCCCGCAGTGTTTTGGTTGCCATCAGAATATGTCAGAAGTGGTACATTTAAACGAACCCGGTGACCAACAAACAAGTCAGCACACGGAGGTGTGGAACAAATCATATGAGCTGGCCGACCCAAGAACAATTAATTTCTTTATGCCTGGAACACAGGGCTTTATAGCTCGTGCTGTAAACAAGGCGCAAGCCAGTAACAGCTAAATGTTGAGAAAATCTTGCTGACTCACTTTGTTTTAGAACAAGTAAAGAGTTTAACAGTATGGAAAGACTCAGTGAGTCCTGACCAGATCGAGTCATGAAAAGGAGCAGGCCCAAAATTCGATTGCGCCATGTTTTACTTTGCGAGAGTGAGAGGGAATCGAATTTTGATATATTTGGATGCATGAGTGAGTGTCGGACAATTAGATTTGCAATCTCTTTGGTTTGTTTGATATGTAACATCAGTCTCCGTCGTGAAACCCGACGCCTCGTTGTGGTCTCTATCCTCCACTCCTTGGGGAGCGCATATCCAGGAGCGGTCTGGGATTTTGGACAGATCTGCAGCAAAACAGATTTGTCTCTTGGCCACTTGCGTGTCCTGCAGGCCGGTGTCCTATTTCAGGCTATTTCTCTGAGGGCCCACATGCACTTCCCGAGCCTTTTGTTTAACAGGGGGCCATCATTTCTAGATTAAAACACCATCTCTGTAAGCGATACTATCGTCAGTTTGTCACGCTGCGATGGGAAAATGAACAGTAGACGTATTGCAATAACAATATGTTTGAGCGAGACTTCTTAAAAGACACACACATGCGCACATACATGCAACATACAACATCTTCTATGTTATAGACTATAACAATGTAATATAATAATACCCAAAAAGTCATAAACAGCTTGGTGATGGGAGCGTCCTTCAAGCCGGGAAAACATGCTAACTCATGACTGCAGCGAGAGGTTGCTTTCAGGAGTCATGTGAGACTGCTCCAGGCTGGGACAGTACAGAACTCCATACAGCAATATCCAGACTTGGTTTTATATTTATTTTTCAGTTTCCAAGCCACTGTTTGTTTGGTCCAACTTGTTCTTTGACTGCATTGTATTAAACAAACATAGTAGATAAGTAGCAAAATGTCATGTGAGATTTGTCCAGTAATCAGCACTTAATAATAATATCGACTATTACTTGCTATTACTGAAAGTTTCACAAAGTTTTGGAAAGATATTTTTTAAAAAAAAGAAAAAAATATTTCCTGACATGATGAGAATTATTATTTGTTTTATTGATTCAAGATACAAACCAATATTTGATAGTTCTTTGATACATCCCAGGGGGTAAAGGTCAGCAACCGTTGCGCTATACTGCAAGTTCACAGTACAAACAGCATTTGTACGTTGCATAAGAAAAGGCCATCCATTTATTTCCTACCGTTTAGTCTCTTGACCAACCCCTGCGGCAACATACAGAGACAAACAACCATTTACTTTCCAAATTACAAATGAAATGTTTGTGTTTCGCACAGATTCAAGCACCAAAATGGATGCAACCCATTAACGCCACTCATACACAAAGTAGACATCAATACCATGTTAAATATAAATGAGAGGGAAGTTAGTTTGAAAAGAAAGTCTCTGAAGGTTCAAGTTTGACAAGCGTCACTTGGTCATGGACTATAGAAGTGGGATATAGGACACCCACCTATTCCTTTCCACTGCTGCCGACACGGCTCTGGTCACAATGTATATTTAAACATTGATGTAGCCAGGCTGCCTCACATTGCAGGGGTTTCTCAGTTACAAGTAACTAAGGGAAGGACCTCTTCTATCTATACAGAGAAAATCATCTTCACCGTGCCCATTAGCCAACAATCAGGGCGTCTGCATCGCTGCCTAACCCCAAATGACATTTCCTTTCAAACACACACACACACACACACACACGCACGCATCTTAAACATTTAGTACAGAGTGATGATTGTTTTCATTTTATTATTACTTTTTCTCCCTCTATCTCACTTATCTCTCTATTTTATAACTTGCTCTTAGTAACGCAGAGCCACTAGTTGCCGCCTAAGGGGTTTGACCTGAATATGATAATGTTTATTCAATGCAATTGTGCGTGTGGCTTTTGAATTGTGAGGGCTTGTTTTTGCATAAAGCAGTTTGTGATAGATTACAGTATCTTGTGCTTGTGTATCAGTTTGCTCTGGTGTCTGCTCGCTTGTGTGGTTATTGTGTACTTGCATGCTACTGAGTCAATGTAGTAGTCATGTGCTTTCTGACTTGTGGCCTTGGCCTGGGGATGACTCTCTTCCATTCATGTGATCTGTGACAGTGGGCTGTGTTGGTATTCTGGAGGAGCCCGAGGCCTAAGAGGGATGGATGCACTCTTCACATGGCAGACAGACAGAAATAAATTCCCTGAAATCAGCAAAGTGCGTCTGTCTCCCGCTTTCATCTAATGGCCATCATGTCCCCACCATGTGGTGTGAGGTTAACACATTTAAATTCTCAAACACACACTAATCATGCATATTTGCCTTGTTTGTTGCCGACTTTCTCCAGCTAACCTTCATTAAGATGGTGTTAATCATGCGTTAATCCAGCAGAGTCAATAAAGCTGCAGCTTCAGTGCAGACGCCAATGTTGATTAGTTTAAAAAACAATGCTATGTTGAATTATTCTGAACTCTGAGCTGGTCTGAGGTGTCTTAATTTCATATAATTTCATTTTATTATGATTTTTTTTTCAATTGAAAGTTTAAGTGAATTAAAAGGAACCTGCCTGCCAAGTTAAATAAAACATTTACATATTTCCCAACTTATCTCTCAAACGCTCCCCTCAGGTAACTGAGTTTTTTTTATCAGTTTGCCGTCAGTTAGCTTCAAGGGTTAACATTGTGAAAGCTAAACACTGTATCATATACAGGGAAATACTCAAATACTCTGGATGATGTTGTATTGCAGAGCAAGTCGCGTGATTGGCGATGGTTTCTTGTTTTTACTCTGGTCTTGCCTTTCCTGTTTGTGCGCTGGCAATTTGCACATGTTTTTAGGTTGCGGTGTGTTGAGCGGTTTCATTTGTCGCAAAGCTTGGGTTTGTGAAAATACACCGCGACATGGCTCAGTGTGCAAAACACAGTGTGCACTATTCAAGTCTACAGGTAGAAGAGAGGCGAAAAAATTTGAAATTAAAGAGCAGTCATAAACCATGTGAGAGAAGAAAACTGTTTACCAACAGTAATAGTAGTTTTTTTTAGACTTCCATGTGAACACTTTAATTTAGTTGTAGCTTGTCAGGAGAGTGATGGATAACTTTTTATTCATTTACTCAAGCCTTGTTCTATGTAACCAAGCCAGTGTTTGTTTGGTCCAACTTGTTCCTTGACTACACAGAACAAAACAAACATTGTAGATGAATAACATGGTTATTTTTGTTAAAATACTTTGGTTGACCGAAGGGACTACAGTGGTTACAAAACATACTGAGCTATAGGTACCTCTCTATTTACTTAGATCATATTAAATAACTACGGGGTACATGGGAGTATGTCCAGGTTATTGGTCTCCCATGTTTGCTAGGTCATATAAACTTTACGACACTGAACACTGAACTGAACTAGTTTATATTCTAAACTAAACAATGGCAAAAAGTGGTGAAACTAAACAGAGTTGTTTTACAGTCAGATCACATACCCTGACTTACAGTGAAAAAGGGAACCCAGTTTTACAATTAGCTTGACTTCTTAATAATGCTCAGAATAAACAGACAAAAAACATATATTCAGTGCTAATATTATATAAAAGAAACTACCATTTTACCATTGCATTCTTAATAACGCATCCAAATCAGTATCCAAAACAAGGTATTTAATTATTATAAAAGAATATGACAAGATAAAAATCAAATACAAACTTCTATACACAGAAACTTGCAAGTGTTAGTCACTGGAAAACCACTGTGAATAAACCACTGTGAATAATTATTGTAGATACTGTGGAATAGATTTCTTGGTGTGGGGAGTAGTTTTACTCTGTGATCTCAAAGGAGCTGAGTGTGCACCCTTAACTGAATTAAAATACAGTCACACAGGTTGTTGTACTTTTAAATAAGGAGTGAGAAAAGGTCTGATGCAGTTGTTTGTGTAGTAATAAAAACTTATTTATATACGTAGAACATTTTTGTAGCAGGGCTCTTTATAACCCGTTGAGGAGCTAACAAATCCTTCAAAACATACATGTTGTTTTTAACAGGGCCCATTGATTCATATATGCTACACCAGCAACTATTCTTCAATGTTGTCATACAAAGTAAAATTGTTGTGTCAGATTACTCACGAAGACATCTGTCTTAGGGGCCCGGGTCAACACGTACTATACATTATTTAAAATCGGTTTAGCACTTTGAGGTCACAAAGCGTTAAAAATACATTTCTTATTATAAACAGATGGGGCAGCTCATCAACTGTGAATGATGGATTATAAAGGCAATATACTGTATACAGTATCATCATACAGCACCGTGTCGAACAGACAAGAGTCAGGACATATACGTTCAAAACATATTTGTTTGCTTTCAGATTAATGTTCCAATGGTTCCACGGAGACTAACTAAATTGTATTTCTATATTATATATATGTATATATATATATATACACACACACACACACACACACACACACACATATATATATATATATATATATATATATATATACACACACACATAAAAGCAGACAAGGCCTGTGGGAAAAACTGAACCATGCACTCTGTCTGTTGCCAAGAAAATTAGAAGCTTAAAGGCAGAAAGAATAACACATATCAAACCAATTGTGCAGAAGTAAATACAGCTGTCATATAAACGGCCTCCTCTCTTAACGCTCCAATCTCCAGTCATATCTGCATCATAAATGTGTCCGAGCCCAAGTGGCAAACAGCTTGGCTCTATGGGAAACTGGACTTGAATGTCTACATGGTGAGGCAGAACTGACAGCTGGGACTCCACGCAGTCGAAATGGAGTCGAACGAACACTGAAGTATAGCTGCTACTTCCTCTCTTGTGACTCTCAGAGGGTCATTTCGGTCTGTTCCTATCATGCTGATAGGTTTATGGCTCATAACAAACAAAGCATTATATCTGGAAGATATGGAAACTAGTTCATGTGATATCCATAAAATAGAAGGAAGTGCAAAGCAGACAGTTTACACCATAGAGTTCGTAAGTGTGGATACCAGATACTCGCTTTTTTCTCAGATTGCTATAAAGATAATACAGGGAAAATTCAGTAGCTCAGTTTACCAGCTCGAGGCAAACAAGTGACAAACTGATCAAAACAACCTAATTCTTGGCACCATGGTCCAGTGCACTGCTGAGTTTGCATCACAAGACCATCTTTTCGTCCCAATAAGCTCTTGTGAAGCTGCTGCTGCGATGCCAAACTGATGCAGTGCAGGAGGCTTGCAGGGAAAATACTTGTTAGCTTGTGTACTACTTCATTACACAGCATTTTGTGTTAGATTTGGAAACCATGCCACAAACATAAAAAAAAAAATACATTACTTAAATTAAAACACAATATTAAAGTTTTGCCATTAGTGTTTAGTGTATAAATCATTATTTTCACAGACAAAAAGGAATGAAAGTCCAACAACAGCTTTTTTAAAAAAATAACCTAGAGCTACACTAACTATTATGCCAATGTCAAAACATGCTCATAAAAACAATTCAGTTTTACTGCTCATCATTTCATCAGTACTGGACAAGCACATACAAGAAATTGTGATGTGAGAAATTGAGGGATTACACAATGGTATCATTAGTGACCATTATTATTTATTAGGAGGCAAACACAAATGTGTATAAAACTTTTATGGCAACCCAACCCACTGTCGTTGATCCAATAGCTTTAGAGGCCTATCACGTTGGACTAAGGTGGTACACTGGCCAACTGACAGAACGGTGTTGTGCCTAGAGCCGTGCTGCTAGCCTGCCAAAAGAGTGGTTGAAATAAAGACTGGCTCTGTCAACATTTGCCAATAAGGCTGAAGTCAATTATCAACATGGAAAACCAAATAGTCTGCTCAAATATTGGCAACATTTTGGTGGCTTCTACAGTGGTGACTTCTACCGAAAATTGTTTATATGGAATGTTAAAGTAAATATACAACAACAAGAAGAGAATGTTATTATGAGACTGCAACAGCAGGCTATGTTTTTTTTTCCTTCAGTTATTAAAGAATACAAACGGATTTCCAAAATTATATAATGGCAATAGATGATCAGTTTCAGACAAATTTCTACTGAGCTTACCAACGCGCACAAACATGTCACGTTTTTCTTCATATGGTCATCTGCTCCAGGCAGCTCCAGATATATCGTGCCTGCAAAGTACAGTAAACTGGCCCCAACCCCACGATCAAACTTGTAAAGCGACTCGCCCACATAGCCTGTGGCTTGCCTAGCATGACTTTTTGTGTTTCATGTAGTTTGCAGAGTCTCACAAAAACATTCAACTTAAAAACTGCAGCTATACTCGGTTATTTAAAAAAATTCTTCATTATGAATAAAAGTAAAGGAAACATTGTGACATGTGGTTACACCGTTGAAAAGAACACGCTTTTAATTTTTCGTTTATTGGACCTTTGAGCACAGTTTGAGAGGAAGTCATTGCCAATAACGAGGCACATTTCAGACAAGGCAATGAAGCATTCAGCAGGATCAGGGAACTTGTTGTAGAAAAAGATTACCTTTTTTTTGCCTCCGAATATACAGTACGCACTTGTAGGGAGGGGCCCCTATGGAGACATGACCTAAAACAACTTGTTTCAAACTGAAAGTGAAACAAATGGCTCGATGAACGGACAGTCTAGTATATGTTAGGACTTTTCAGGCTGTACAATATGCCAAACTATTGTGGAATCCCAGAATAAGAATATAAAATGTGAAATGTAAGCATACCCCCTTTAAAAGCCAAAACCATTGTAAAGGGCAATAAACAATAATCAGAGATTTAATGGTGAAGATTTCACGATTGTATTTGTATAGCGCCAGATCCTCGCAGTGTCTCTTCCTGTTAACATACAGTCTTTCCCCTCCCATTTCCAAGTGCTTTAAATGGTGACGTTACTCTACTTAAGGCCCACACTGCCTTGACATAATGGAAAGATGGAAATGCATTAAATTGGAATGTTACAAACTTGGTCTCTGTTACCTCCACTTGTAAATGACCTTCACTATATTGACACTAAAATTTTACATAATCTATTAGAATTTATTGAAGATAAATTAGTAACACAATATTCCTCTCCCCAATTAACCTAACATTTGGGTTTTGACATTTGAGTCTCACTTCACATTGTACAACCTTGAGCTTTTTCGTGACTAATGATGTTCGGCAAACATTCTGGTAAGTTACTATCATGTGAGTCTTACAGTGTCACTGTTATTTAGACTGTCATAGGTTTGGTGATTATCAGACCCGAGGCCTGTTCATGGAAGAGATTAACAAACGCTTCTAAAAACATTTGTGTTTATTATGGCTGATAGACAGATTTCTACTGTACTCTCGAACACCCCACAGCCCTTTGTGTTTCTCAGCAACATCATGTGCGCAAGCTTTGTTGAACTCCTGTTACTTTGTTTTTCAACCATTGCTCCGAATGCCATCATGTCCTTTTGTCAACCAGGATGTTCCTGTATGCTAACACAATGATTCCACGCTTTATTTTGGCCTCAAAGTCAAGTTAGGGGCACTTCAGCAGCCTAAGTGCCCTCAAAGTGATCTTCAGGCCCGATTCTATGTTGCTGGTCTTGATGACTCTGTGGTAAAATTTTGAAACAATGAGACACAACTCCACAACTCTACAACAAGCCAGCTATGAGTCAGCTCCCTCTCATGAACATTACTGTAATGTAACCCAATAAAGCCAAGAGGGTTGTCATTTCTGGTCTGATCATGATTAAAACAAGAATTTGTACCTCCTTAAAGCCCAGTGAGAGTTACCCTGAATGTGATATCCCTAATCAGGACCTCGTCCTGTCCTTTTGCCTTTTGCCTGACACTTTTGGTCACTGTTACATCACTGTCTGATAACAAGTTATTAATTTATTTGGCATCCGGCTTCCTTTATCTGTATCAAAATAATGTAGGCTGACTTGCGTCAAGATCAACATCTCAGCTAATGAAACATGAGCAACATGCCTCTAGAGCTGTCGTTGGAAGGTCTTATCCTATCATACCTTTTTTTTACAGTTCCCTTGCCACAGATGCAGTCCCATCTTGTTTTAAGAATGCCATATCACCCATAAGAATCCTAGTCTTTTTTTTTCATATCTAAGGTTTTAGAAAAGTCTGTTTTTAATCAGATTCTGGCATTTTGAAATAAAAAAAAAATCATCTTTGTGTAATTCAAGTCAGCGCTCCATGAAAAAACCCTGCACAGAGATAGCTCTCCCCAGAGTGTCAAATGGCCTCTGTGCTACAGATGATCAACCACATTATTCTCCTGGTTTCTTTGACAAATTGGAGTTGTGTTCTTTCATGGTCTGACTTTGATTGGTTCCACATTTTTAATAAAGGTTCCACTAGCAATTTATCATCTGCACCTGAAAATATTCCATCTGGGATTCTGCAGGGCTCAGTGTCAGGTCCACTTTTCATTGTTTTCACTGCAACACAGATGATCTACCTTCTCCTTCTAATTCCCCAAATCCGACTGTTCTATATTGAACCTGATAAACTGAAGAAAAGTGATCTATGGCTTAACTGGCAGGTAAATTCTCAGTTCCAGGTTATGTCAACGACAGAATCAACTCAGAACTGTGGCATTTCTGAGATCCCTCTGATCCTCCTACATTTGTTGACAGATGTCACCTGGGGTACAAAGCAACTGGGGACAGAATTGCCTGCCAGTAGCCATTAGACAGGTTGTGGATGCTAAAAATGCACCATAAGACCAACTTTTATTATCTAGCTTATACCCATGTTTAATTGCTCTCTATTTTTGTTATTTGATTATGCTTTAAAATATTTTCACCCTTGCTGTATTATTATTTCTTTGCAACATCTGGCATATTGATTTTTATTAATGGCTGATGGCTTGGTGAAGCAAACCATAATAATGAAAGAAACAAATATGCAGACATATCTATATAAACAAATATATAGACATATCTTACTGTGTGTTGAATTGTTTTTTTTAAACATCTCTGTTGTTAAATAATGAAATGGAAAAACAACACCAAAACTTATTTTCATACGTTTCTAATCCTGCAGTTATTTGACAAAAGCAGAACAAAGAAATGTAAATTATACATTTGTGTCCACTTACCTTTCAACATCTCTGTCATTGTACAAAAACACAGTAATGACAGAGCACAGATGAGGCTGACTGTGGGGGAAACAGGTACACACATAAATGCTGGGATGCAAAACGCCAGCTGTGGCTGTTAATTTTTGTTTCATCAAGTAGACACAAAGCTGGTTGTGCCCTTTACTTTTCCTCCTCCTAATATTTTGTTGTGCCGCGCCATAAACAAACAACCTGTGAGTCACATGTTTTCATACACAATGTGGTGTAAAAACCACAACTAAATGTAGAAGGTTTAGAGACTAAATGGAAATATTTGTATTTTGCCAAAGGGCCGGATGGGTACAATTCCCAATTTTGTTTTTGTAATACCATTTGCGTTCTTTTTTTAATCATATCAACCCATTTTAATAAGGTCTTTGATGTTAACTGCTGAGTGGATACTTTTAAGTGATATGAGCCCACAAACAAAGAGCCGTTGTTTTAAGTGTTGCTTTGCTGGTAGTGAGATGAAGCCTCCTAAGGGGTTGTTGACAAAATCACATGACAAGTTTTAACAAGCCTCAGATCCCAAACAAAGGCTCGGTCCCAGCATCATCCCTCCATCTTCACATCTCTACATGTTGAGTACTTAGTTTAAGGCTCGTTTACCTCCATAGCATGTCTTTTGTCACACTAACAGAAAGAAAATCAACAAAATACACATTTAGTTGCGTATATACTTTGTCTGGTTGCATCTGTAGGTTTCTGTTGCAATACCTGTCTTTCAAACTGCCATTATTTTGGCCATTTGGTTTTGATGTCTTCGATAAAATGTCTGCATGCTGTAATGTTAAAAATACACATTACCTGTTTCCTGCCTCACACTGCTGGAGCACATCTTTTCCCTGTGTCTAAAAGGCTCTGTTTTATCTTTTCATTTCTCAAAGTCTATGGAAACTTTTTTCCCTCATTCATTCGCTGACCCAGATATTTCCACATCAGCATAGCACTGGTGTATGGCAAATCTCAAACCTCTCAGTTTTAATCCCAACTATACGTGTTTTCTTTAAAGAGAAACTAGTTCATATTTAATTAATAGCCTGATTTACGGAACATTTTATTCTTAAAAATGATGGCCGTTTAATGTGGGGGGGTTTTTGTGATTAATGGAATGATATCCAAAACTGCCTCTGTCAAAACAATTGACTTTAACCTGTCAACAAAACAAACAAGAATTTATCCATTTATCCTGTTTTTATCCAGTGTTGACAGTTCAACACTGTAAATGCGTATGCAAATTGAAGCCAATTTAAATAATATAATGTCCCTGTCGCATACTTAAACAAAATTTCAGAAACCTGTTTTACAAAAAGTAACAAAGTAAATAATCAGCTTGCAGACTTTCTTGGTGCTATGTACTGTATTCATTAAAATGGTCACCCTCTTCACCTGTTGTGTTGCCGGAATCCAGTCTTGGCTTTGACTGCTGGAGCGGTCCATTATGCTGTGTTTTCAGACTTTGACGCAGTAAAAACTCTGTTTGGGTATTTTAAAAGGAAGAAGAATGCTTCCTCTTTCCAAGCAAAGAACAAACAAAACATTCTGCTTTTACGATCATGTTTTTTGGGGGGGTATGGTCTGGCTAAACAGAAAATAAATATGGCTTTGATTCTGTTTAGTAATTTTTGAGAGTATGCCCCATAGTTTCCCTGAAGAGATGCATAAATATTGCACTGAAATCAGCAACTACCATCAGTTCTGTGAGCTGCATGAAGCAGCTCCTTTGTTTTTGTTTTGAATTTGGCTCAAAACAACTTGTGAAAAATTAGATGTATGTTTTTCTCATTCAGTATCCATGATTCTGGATACACGCTCATTAATCCCTCTACTGAAAACAAAAATGTATTGTCCTCACTGGTTGATGTGACAACATGCTATTGTATTTTCGCATGTTGATCAGACAAAAATCATTTTCTGTTGTCCCGACAGGCATTTCTGTAAATGGAAAAATCAATGTGTGATAATTGATGGAGTTTTTTTTTACAGGACTTAATGCTTGGAGGAAGTTAAATTAGAGATTTGGTTTCAGTGTGTGAGCCATTTGAGCCTTTAAGAGTGGCCAGCGGTACTCGTGTTATGAGAAATGGTTCTGGACGATATTAAATGACAGGAGGATTCTATTCAGGCTCAAGTTTATGCTTGATACTTTTTAATCCATGTTCTTTTATGACAGTATGTTTCCCAGTGTTTTATAGGCTGTGCCACTTCATATATGTGTGGGGTTGTTTGGGATGGCAAGATAAAAAATATTATTGTTAGTGATCCTGTGGTTCAAGAACCTATATGACACAGTAACAAAAAGCCATGTGTGTTCATTCAACTGACAGTAGCTTAACTCTAAATGAGGATATTTAAAAGTTGTCTGGATTTTGTCAAATCAAACAAGATGTTACATGCAGGTTTGGTTTATTACCTGCTTCCTGAAAATTGCATTTCGTAATTGGTTCTCACTGACATACTGTATATGGCCTCGGGTTAAAAAATGCCTCAGCAGAAGTCGGTGTTGTTGTTTGTTCAACAACAAAGTTTCACATTTGTGTTTGGATTGTGTTTGTTTTCTTTGGGTTGGTCTAAGCCCCCTCGCATGCGTACACAGCCAGGGTCATTTGCATGGAGTTACAGTAGTAGATAATTAGGGCATAATGTAAAATGTATTCTTAATAATCACACTCTTTCAAGTTCATTTACTTAACGCATTTGTAAAACTACCTTTCTGGGGGGGAGGGGGGTACAGTAAGGGCCTTTATCGGCCTATGAGTGTTTTTCTTTTCTTTTTTTTTTGTTGCTTTTGCTGAACATTTCAGCACCGAAACCACATAATTGGAAAGCTCTGAATGTGCTTTATGTAAACCTTTGAATGTGTTATCCCTGATAGATAGTGACAGCCTCTATTTCCCCCATTCTTCCCAAATGATTCCCCCCTTAAAGTTCCTCAGCAGGATAAAACAGTTTCAGTGTGATCACAGCATGAGGCAGGGTCCATCCGGCCCCCAACACAATGGGCTCTGGAACGAACAGCACCAGAAAGCCACATACATTCTTGATAGCAGGTTGAAGGCTGGTCCACAGTGGGGGCACCTAAATGCAGCACATTGTTCAAACACTGTCATGTGCGGGCTCAAGAGGCAGAGACACACAAAAGACACCTTATGTGGCCTTTCTCATTTGTTAATCAGCTATAGGCTCAAGTTTTAGGCAGGGAACTTTTTCATATATATATGTATGTATATATATGTCAATGTGTGATAATTGATGGAGTTTTTTTTTACAGGACTTAATGCTTGGAGGAAGTTAAATTAGAGATTTGGTTTCAGTGTGTGAGCCATTTGAGCCTTTAAGAGTGGCCAGCGGTACTCGTGTTATGAGAAATGGTTCTGGACGATATTAAATGACAGGAGGATTCTATTCAGGCTCAAGTTTATGCTTGATACTTTTTAATCCATGTTCTTTTATGACAGTATGTTTCCCAGTGTTTTATAGGCTGTGCCACTTCATATATGTGTGGGGTTGTTTGGGATGGCAAGATAAAAAATATTATTGTTAGTGATCCTGTGGTTCAAGAACCTATATGACACAGTAACAAAAAGCCATGTGTGTTCATTCAACTGACAGTAGCTTAACTCTAAATGAGGATATTTAAAAGTTGTCTGGATTTTGTCAAATCAAACAAGATGTTACATGCAGGTTTGGTTTATTACCTGCTTCCTGAAAATTGCATTTCGTAATTGGTTCTCACTGACATACTGTATATGGCCTCGGGTTAAAAAATGCCTCAGCAGAAGTCGGTGTTGTTGTTTGTTCAACAACAAAGTTTCACATTTGTGTTTGGATTGTGTTTGTTTTCTTTGGGTTGGTCTAAGCCCCCTCGCATGCGTACACAGCCAGGGTCATTTGCATGGAGTTACAGTAGTAGATAATTAGGGCATAATGTAAAATGTATTCTTAATAATCACACTCTTTCAAGTTCATTTACTTAACGCATTTGTAAAACTACCTTTCTGGGGGGGAGGGGGGTACAGTAAGGGCCTTTATCGGCCTATGAGTGTTTTTCTTTTCTTTTTTTTTGTTGCTTTTGCTGAACATTTCAGCACCGAAACCACATAATTGGAAAGCTCTGAATGTTATGTGCTTTATGTAAACCTTTGAATGTGTTATCCCTGATAGACAGTGACAGCCTCTATTTCCCCCGTTCTTCCCAAATGATTCCCCCCTTAAAGTTCCTCAGCAGGATAAAACAGTTTCAGTGTGATCACAGCATGAGGCAGGGTCCATCCGACCCCCAACACAATGGGCTCTGGAACGAACAGCACCAGAAAGCCACATACATTCTTGATAGCAGGTTGAAGGCTGGTCCACAGTGGGGGCACTTAAATGCAGCACATTGTTCAAACACTGTCATGTGCGGGCTCAAGAGGCAGAGACACACAAAAGACACCTTATGTGGCCTTTCTCATTTGTTAATCAGCTATAGGCTCAAGTTTTAGGCATGTAGGGAACTTTTTCATATATATATGTATGTATATATATGTGTGTGTGTGTGTGTGTGTGTGTGTGTGTGTGTGTGTGTGTGTGTGTGTGTGTGTGTATGAAAGGTGGGCTACTTATGAAACATTGTTTTTTGTTTCAGCTGCCTATATTGGTGTTATATAGAGTACATGTGTCCCCCACATGTAAAACAGACAATTTGGCCATATTGATCCTTTAATATTGAAAATGATTTGAACGAATGAAATAAGAATATAAATATTATAAAGTGTACTTGTTTGGTATTCGCAGCTATATAATTAAAAAAAAACCATAAAACAGACTAAATGTGGGTGGACTGGTTATATAGTAAAGTCTTGAGCTCGCCCCCCCCCCCCCCCCCCCCCCGTGGAGAAACAGACAACATTTCCCAAACACCTCCCTCCCCGTGTGTAACGTGTGAGTAACAGGCTCCACCACAGCGCGGGGCTCCTATAAACCTGTTGTTGACAGTACAGGCGCTCAGAGGTGCTGCTGCCGCCGCTGCCGCTGCCGCCGCCGCTGCTGCTGCTGCTCGACCTGCGTCGTCCCGCTGACGCGCTCCGGCGGAACCAGCATGTTTGCAGACCGGCGACCGGCTGCTGTCGCGCGCTGCTGTACCGAGCATCTGTGCCTTTAATAAAGACCTGTGCGTGTGCGCCGCCGTCTCAGCCCCTCGGCCAAGTTGCCGCAACTCCGACGCGCGCGGCGACGAGAAGCGGAGCAACCGTTCGCCCAGAGAGGCACTGGCTCAGCCGTCCCAGCTAGACTCATGGAATAATAACCATGGACTACCACTGGATACTACTGTCTGTCTGTTTACACTTTTACACGCTGCGCCCAGGTAAGAGCGCGCGCCATTGCGCCTGATGCGCCACTCCAACTTGTTGCTGTTCAGCGTTTGAACGACGAATAGCTGGCGTGCGTGTGTGTGTGTGCGTGTGTGTGTGTGTGTGTGTTGGACTGCCACAGGTATCCCTCTGTACGGTTTAGCCTATACCCACATGCAGGGATAATGGAGACATGGTAGTGGACGGGTTTGCTCCACTTGTTCCGCGTGCCCCCCCTCCCCCCTCCTCCCTACTCTTCTCATGATGCGCATCTCCACACACACACACTTTGTGTGTTTTGTGTGTTTTGCCTTTGTTCGAGGAAGTGTTGCAGTCGGATCCAAGTAAAGGCAACCTGCGCTCACTGAAACCTAATGAGGGAAGTGGACACCGCGTGGGCTCGTGCTCTGGAAACCGAGTGCGCCACTTTAATAATTCACGTTTTATCCAGGGAACAGCGCTCCATTAACGAAAACTGTCATCAAACAGTGGTGGTGGTGGTGGGGGGCTGCGACTGAAGAGGTGACAGGTTGACGGGCTCATTTGCCTCATTCGGACATGTTTGCACTGTTTGTTTGTTTTTGGGATAAACGCGTTGTCACGTGTTGGACTGACACACGCGACACTTTAACGCGTCTCCCTCAGTCCGGCTCGGTTCCGAAAACGTTCACTAATGTGTTGTCTTCAAAGTTGTGGTCGAGAAGAGGTCCCACAAAAAGCCCAGTGTTGTTTTCTTTGTTGTACTTTTGCACCAATCCTTCTCCACACACACACACTTTGTGTGTTTTGTGTGTTTTGCCTTTGTTCGAGGAAGTGTTGCAGTCGAATCCAAGTAAAGGCAACCTGCGCTCACTGAAACCTAATGAGGGAAGTGGACACCGCGTGGGCTCGTGCTCTGGAAACCGAGTGCGCCACTTTAATAATTCACGTTTTATCCAGGGAACAGCGCTCCATTAACGAAAACTGTCATCAAACAGTGGTGGTGGGGGGGGGGGGGGGGGGGGGGGGGGCTGCGACTGAAGAGGTGACAGGTTGACGGGCTCATTTGCCTCATTCGGACCTGTTTGCACTGTTTGTTTGTTTTTGGGATAAACGCGTTGTCACGTGTTGGACTGACGCACGCGACACTTTAACGCGTCTCCCTCAGTCCGGCTCGGTTCCGAAAACGTTCACTAATGTGTTGTCTTCAAAGTTGTGGTCGAGAAGAGGTCCCACAAAAAGCCCAGTGTTGTTTTCTTTGTTGTACTTTTGCACCAATCCTTTGTTTAAGTGCGTCATTTATTTATATACAGTATATATATATATATTTTTTTATTGGAGGGTTTGGTGTTGAAAGGTTTTATTGGACCGTTCCTGTGTTTATCTAGTCGGGAAATAAGAGATTGGGATTTCCCCAGAGAGAGAGAGAGAGATTGCAAATTCATGGGAAGCTGGTTGTGTTGGGAAGGTTTGCTGCTATTTGCCTCCGCGTCCGTGGCGCGCGTGCGGAGCCTCTGTTATTGTACTGTGAGATGCGCGTATCCGTGCGGTTGATAGCGATGCCACGCTGATGCCATCAGGGGACTTGAATGAGGGTCACATATCCGGGCACCTTGCGAGGCTCAGTGGTACAGTCAGTGACGTCATGAGGTTTGGCATCAGTCTTACAAAAAGCTACAGACGAAATGAACTTTTACTATGTTTTCTCGAGCTTTGTTGTGGTTTCATTAAATCAATTAAAAAATATAAACCCATTGCTACCCAATATCCAGTCACTATAGTCATCAATACATCATGACCCCCCCCCCTTCTCTCCACTGGTACCCTGATGTTGATCAGCGTTACATTCCTCAGCTGTCACACACATGTTTACCAGTAGATGTGCAAACAAAAGAAATTTGCATTGGCAATGTCTAAACAGGCCCGCACCTTTTAATAATAATGATCCGCCCAGTGTTTGCTGTTCTGCGATTTTAACCGAGTTTGGCCTTTCAATCAGTCATCTCTGCACACCACGTCCACGCCAAGGCCCCTGTATTGCTTCATTAAAGCTGGTTGATGTGTCATCATTAAGATGTGGGACGTCAGCAGCACGTTGTGTCACACTGACATTAGTCCCTCACACACGCCACTGGAACCTGCAGCCATAGCCCTGTTGGCTTCAGTACTGTAATTAAGTGGGAGTAACCCCGCCTTGGTAATATTTTACTCAGCAGAAAAAAAAACTACTACTTGTCCACTATTCTACACCTGTTTTCAGTTGGTGCAGCGGCCGAGATCTATAGGTTTTCATCCCTTTGAGTAATCGTCCTCCGTATAATTATCCTGTCACTGTGTCTTATCCGGTGCGCGCTGCAAACATTTGATTCCTGTTACACCGTGACCACAGCCATGCAGAAGATTTTCACTTGAACGTTAACATCATTTGGTACAGACAATCAGCTCAGATGTCGGGGGGTTGGGGAGAGGGGGCGGGGGGAGGGGGGGGGGGTTCAGGTTCAATTCCCGGACATAGACAGACATAATCACATTTATTGTCACAGCTGGATTTATAGATGAAACATAATGAGCTTGTGTTTGTCAAAGTTTATTTTTTATTTTTTTCAAAAATTACTGTCAACACAGCTCTCTATATGTGTGTGTGTATGTGTGTGTGTGTGTGTGTGTGCGCACATGCGTGTCTGATTAGATCTCTAAACATCCCTTAAATTAAACGACCCGCAGACAAATTTACTTTGACACTGGAACTCACGCTGATGGGTGTAAGGTGGCCTGTTTTTTTTTTTTTTTTCCAGGAGTCACAGACCATAAAATGTGGGGAATCACTGCTTTTAAGAAAACAGCTTGTCAAAAGACCTGCCATTCAGTTTAGGACTCGCACTGTTGCAAATCAGCTGTTGCAAATCAGCTGTTGCAGGTCACATCTTGACTTCCTGCATCGTAACTCATCTTTGAAAACAACTTTAAAACTTGAACACTCAGCAACCTCTGATTGCCGACACATGGCAGACGAGCTTATTGCACCGTCAGTAAAAATGGGACAGTCGATTGAATTTGTCATGTTTGCTGTCCCGTTACAGGCAACACCGAGCCCGTTATTAGCCCCAATGACCAGGACCACCTCGTCATCGATCTCAACCAGCCGCTCGACCTGCTTTGCCGGGGCGAGGGGGAGGTCGTGTGGGTGCGAGAGGACCGGCCGAATGTGAGGCTGCGGGGCGAGAAAAAGATCAACGGCATGTCCACACTTCACATCCCCAGGGCTCAGCCTGGTCACATGGGTCGCTACGTGTGTCTGGAGAAGAGCTCTGGAGAGCAGGCCTCCATCTACATCTATGTCAGAGGTAGCTGGGTTTAACTGTCTATATCTGTTTGTGTGATGAAATGTGAGAGAGAGAGAAAGAGAGAGAGACGAGGAAGAGAATTGAAGTCAAGAACAGGTCGGAACAGAATGCGGAGGAAATTTTTTGGCTTTTTTTTTGCAGTGGTGATAGGCAGCATCATGTGTGGGTGTGTGTGCAGAAACCGGCGTTTATAACTTTGCCCTTGACAGGTAGAGTAGACATCTTTATTGAGTGCAGGGCTGGGGTTTACAGTATTCCCTCCTCGGTGTGTCTCATATTTCAATGGCCCACAGCCATTAAAGCAACTTTATATCGTGATCACTCACTCCACAATCCATACATCTACCTTCAGGTTACTGCTTTTAGACGAGAGGCTGCAGGTAAATCACTAATTAAAAAATACTTAGTCTACAGTTGAACTTGTGGAATACCTGGGGCATCCAATAGTCCCCGAGCAGCACTTTTTGCTTCAGCAGCATTATTGGCATGAATACAGCAAAAAAAAAAAAAAGCAGCATTTTTCTGTTTAGAGCAAAACCAAACTAACAGATGTGTTTGGCCTCCAGACCGTTTAATCGGGCTCACAGAGGAGAAAATTAGCTCGGTTACGCAACAATATTGCCATGTCAGCAATTACTTTTTCTTTTTTTTTTAATAAAGAAAAGACATTAAAAAAAAAAAAGAAAATGACATTTTAACAAAAGCAGATTATCATGCCTGTCAGGATGGTTTCTTTTGGACGTGTGCCTGTCAGGTCACAGTCAGGTGAAAGCAACGCAAAAGGCTAATCTCACATGTAATGACAACTGAAAACAAACAGCGAAACTGGATGAATTTCAAAGTGCTTGGATGAAGTGTTGTACTAAGCAGCTTCCACAAAACCACATTTTGATAGAGACATCATAGTATTGAGTGTTTTTATGCTTGGTTGAAGTGGAAAAGTTTGGTTTAGTGATAAAGGCCAATGAAACCACAAAGTGAGTAAACCATATACAGTACTTAAAGCATAGAACATGTACAAACACTAAACGTGAGGAGACTCAAATTAACTACAAATTAATAAACAGTGCTTGACACTGGATAGATTACCCACCTGTCTTGTGACTTTTTCTTCTGTAATGTTTAAATGGCACCAGTTTAGAGAATGAGATTGTGATGAGTGAAGATGCGCTCTGTTTATCTTGATGAACCAGCTACCAGTATTTGCATAATGGTCGCAGTGCATTCGTTAACCTTTTCTTTGACAGCTTTTCCAGAAATCCGGCAACAATTCCAGTAGCAAGATTCTTATCTAATTAGCAATTGTTTGCATTAATTCACACAAGTTAAGCAGAAGAGAGAAGGAATCAGTGGACAAATCAGATGATTGTAAAATCGAATTGCTGCTAGTTGCTAATATTGTTTCCTTTTTTTTTCCGTCTGTTGACATTTTATTTGACACACCAACTTTTCCACATCAATTTGTTTTGCGGTGTCACTTATGCTCCCTTTTAGTTTAAATGCTGAAAACTGTGAATACCAGCAGCTGAACAGCTCGTGTAATGTTACATGGTGAAGCATTGTTATATAATGGTAGTGAAAGCTTTAACAACTCAGTGTGCAGCCCTTCACACACTTCTGGCACCACCTCTGATGTGCAGTTGTATTTTTTTCTTTTTTTGGCAGATCTTGACAATCCCTTCAGAAAATCAATGGTGTTCAACATTCTCACTCGTGTGGGAGACAGTGCTACCATCCCCTGCCTGGCAACCGATCCAGGTTTGAACAACCTGCGCCTGGAAGCGTGCTCCAGGAGAGCGCTGGCCTCTGGCCTCCAGTACACTGCAAGCCTGGAACAAGGCATCGTCATCCACAACACACAAAAGGCCTACGAAGGCTGCTATGTGTGCACCGGGAAACTCAGCGACAAGTACATCAGGTCACATGACTACAGCCTGACAGTGAGACCTGGTAAAGTGGTGGAAATGCATATGTGCATTTTTGTGCACACATTCCCTTACACACCTCTACACTCAGTCTCTCATTTATATCTTTTCAGTCCCAGTTGCGCCCCCCGTGATCGAGATGCAGGCGCCCAAAAGGGTGATTCTTACCCGGGACGAGAGTCTCTCCCTCACCTGCAACACCACCAACGTCAATGGAGAAATCAGGCTGCAGTGGGCGACCCCACCTGGCTCGGTGAGACCCTAGTGCCCTTTCTTTGCTGTGTGGTGTGCTGTGGAATCACCCCCTAGAGTTTTGCTTGGCAACATAGTTTTTTTGTATTGAGTTCTACGAAAACACTCGATTTTGAAGCTTGTCTCGCATGATGATATGAGTAAGCTCTGCTTGTTGCTTAGGGATACTAGAGGGAGGAGTCAGTTGCTAAATATTGGGGTTTTTACTTTTACCAAAATATTGTCTTTCCTCTGAGAGCTTTTTCTGCATAATGGTACAACGTTCTTCTGAGCACAAGTGACAGACGTCTAAGTTCATGCTTTGAGCTGTGAGCTTCAGGATCCTGACTGTGCGCACACTAAGAGGACTACCGGTTGCATGCATACGTGTGAGCAACTGTGTGTGTGCTCTCACGCAGGCGGATGTGTGTCTGTGTTGGTGTTTGTGTGCTTGGCAAGGATAGACATGCAGACGGGGTTAATCTCTAGAGATCTCTGGGCGTTGACAGGGTGCCGTATGGTATCCACAGCAACCAGCAAAGGTTGACGGCTCTTCGCGTATCCAGACGGAGCACTTCACTCACGTGCGCAGCTCCACGTTGTCCATCGCGGCAGTCAGACCTCAAGACGCCGGGAGGTACCGATGTGAAGCCCAGAACGAAAAAGGGGTCAGCACGCAGTCTGTGTGGCTCGATGTTTATGGTGAGTGCACGAAGGAATTGACTTCAATTCATTTTGAATCTAAATCAAGTGGTAACATTAAAATAACTAAAAATAACTAAACTCTTCTGTCAGTCATTCAAATCTATGTTAAGGGATCATCATCATCATTCACATCATCGCGCTGAATTATGATTTCCTGCCGTCTCACCAAAGCACTAATAGCAAAATGTAATATTCCTAATTCCTCATATAGCATTAAGACAACAAAGCGTCTGCAGATTCCCACCTCAGGCAGCTTAACCGCCATTCACTCTATGACTTGTGATCTAAATGATTCACATGATGACCGGGTGGGTCCAAGACCCACATGTGAGCTCAATGGCTCAAGTTGTTAATGACCCCACAGGAGGTTAACTGCCTGGGACTCTTCAGTAGTCAGAACTGTAGAAGCAGTTTAGGATCAGAGGTGAAACCTCTACGTGTTCCATCTATTGGAGGAACCGACACCATTAAGTGTTACAGGAAATTTAACACTGCAAGTCCCATAACATGAAACTTCTCTATTGTTCAGACAAAGGATTCATCAGCTTAATGCCTGCACACAGCGGAACCATCCACGTCCGTTCAGGCGAGAGTTTGTCCCTAAATGTTGAGATGGAGGCTTATCCGAGGCCACACACCTTCTCCTGGAGCTTCATGGGCCACGAGCTGCGGAACACGAGCGACCATGTCATCACCACTTACAGCCGCGAATACAGGTGAGGCAACACAGAAACCCACCCCCACCCCTAGTTTTACCACATAGATGAAAAGCGTCATTACCCTCATGCGGTGGAATTTAACACCTGTGCTTTGGCACAAGGTGATGATGCACCAGCTGCCTTTGTCACGGGTTACTGAGAAACACAGCTGAAGTTTCTCCTGGTTCCATGTGAAGAGGCCACAGTCAGATTGTAAAATGGCTTGTGGTGAAAAGAACCCTTGAAATTATCAGTGATACAGATCAAAATATAATTTCATTGAAAGTTGCATATTCAGCATAATGCATTTAAGCTGACAGTGCTTGTAACAAATATGATACCTGTATGGGATGTGGTGATAAAGCCTCAGTTGGAAACAGCTCCCTCAAGCAAGTGCTACATGGGAGAAAATAATTGCTACAATATTTTTGTACTACAAATCAATAAATCAATTTTAATAATGTCAAATGATGATATGCTGGCTATAATAAAGTATAAAGGGTTATTTTTATTTTTTATTAGCGTAAATTCTGTTAATGCGTTGTGCTTCAGATTCTGTCTCAGGCAAAAGCGCATAAATCATCTTCTGTTGATGTACAATTAAAGCATGAACCAAAGCATTGTTTCCAATTATCCTGTCCAATAAAATCAGTACATCCGCTGACGCGTAAACAAATTAACGAGTTTTGTGTTGTTCAGGTACAACTGTGAGCTGAGGCTGGTGCGACTGAAAATGTCAGAGGGGGGAGTCTACACCTTTCGGGCCTCCAACGGTGACGCATCAGTAAATCAGACGTTCACCATCTTTGTGATCAGTAAGTTGTGTCGCCGATTTTTGTTAAAGGTCTTTTGTTCCCTTCAGCAACAGAATGAATCTCATTACTGCACGCTGCATTAATCAGCGGCGGCTGACACGTGGGAATAGGTTCTGATGACCTTTTCTTGGTTTGAAATGAGTTCGAGCTCTCTGCCTTACTCCAACCCTGCAGCACCCGTACCTTGCCAAGGTTCAATACAGCGGAATGAAATGTGAAAGAAAGTCTCTCCTGCTTGTTATTTACACCTCAGCTGATATTGTGTGACATTAACTTTTGTTTGTTAGGTAAACCTGAGATTGTGTCTCGTGAAGGCCCTGTAGACGGACAGGTGCGCTGTGTAGCAGAGGGGTTTCCTGCCCCGCAGATCACATGGTACTATTGTGACCAGCATATCAGGTAAGATTGCTCAAGGCCTTCATATATCAGTTACCAGTTCGAACCCACAGTTTGTGGAACTAAATGTTCCGACACTGTTAAAACCCATGTTGGTTGCTCTTAATGAAAGAATTCTTTTGTTTGTCGCTTTCTCAGTGGTTTAAGTTGTCCATGCTAAATTGGGATTTGTGATGTCATGAACTTCCTGTACCAAGTTCAGTGGTGAAATTTGTGGTGTTATTTGCTCACCCTCCAGAGCAGGAATTTTTTTTTTTTTTCCCCCTACGGTTTTGCTTTATCAAGATCGGTGACATTTCAGCCCTAAGGCCTTCTTCAGGATCAACAACAACAGAGGGTCCGTTATATAGGCCACACCTTAATAACACAACCGACAGTGACACAGTGAGTTAGACAATCAGGTGCACAGCATGGGAGAGGAAAATAACTACAGCCAATCACATCACTTCAAATAAAAGAGAGGAAAGATAAAAGGGACAGGTGTATCATAGAGAGGAAAAAGAATGGTTACGTTCCACAAAGCATGCTACCACTGGAGAGGGGTAGTTTCCTGGGGAGCGTTTGCAACGTAACACCACTCCTTTATTACAGATCTGAGCTGAAGTGCATCTCAGGGGTCCTTAAGGTCACGATAGAGACGCACGCACTGGACAGAAGAATGATGATGATGGTGGAATGTGGGATTTGACTGGGATGACTTGTGATTGGCTGACAGTGTTAAGATGACCCTCATGTGACAGGGGATTGAAAGGAATTGATTTGTGATTGGTGGGTGCCCGGGGACGTCTGCCTGGATACACCAGCGCGTGTCAAACGTAAAGGATTAGCACCTGGTTGTTGTAGCAACACCAATCCCGAGCAGCGCGCACGCTGAATCACAAGTGATTATCCGAACTTTATCCAGTCAATTTTTTAATTATAAACAAATCCACTGATTAGCCGTTGCACACAGACACTATAACTCAAAAACAGACAGACGTGTGACCCAATTTAACCTCTAACCTGGGCAGTAATGTAACAGCTGTTCTTGTGGAACACATCACATCTGTTTCAGGAGCTCAAAAGGCATTCGTTAATATTATGAGGCCTTCGGGTGAAACTAACTTCTTGTAAAAAAAAAAAAAAAAAAACCTGAACCAATAGGGGAAATACTTTTGCAAAGCTAATGGATTCATGTTAAGTGTTTGCACGACTGCGGAGAGGAACACGCATCCCTCTGGGAGCTTTAGTGAAGAGATACCTGTGTCACGACAAGAGGCAGCACAACAGAAGAGACAATCGTTTCTGTCAGCCCTTTGTCAACAATGTATAATCCTCTGATTTCAGGTGCTCCCAGCAGGGCAATGCCACCCAAGAGGAGCACAATGTCATCACTGTGACACTGTCCAGCCCCGTGTTTGGGAAGACAGAGGTGGAGAGTCGGGTGAACATCAGCAGGGGACGGTTCAATACTCTGGAATGCGTGGCCACGGTGGACGGAGAGCAGGCCTACACACTCTTCTCCATCAGTGGTGAGTGTGTGTGTCACGTGTGTTGTCTACACAATGGTTTCTGAGATATCGCCCATATGTTGTTGAACTGATGTCATCTTTTGCTGAGATTAGAATTAAACGCACCCGAGTTAATTTTTAGAACGAATTCTGTCCGTCTGATTTGAGTTCCATTAAAACCCACAGTGTTTTTTTGTTTTTTTTACCTTCCTGTCACCTACCTGTGACTCCCTGCCCTGTGGACTACAAAACAAAGCTATCTCAGCCCTGCTCCTCAGTAAACCCTGTATGGGACTCAATCATCAGCTCAAACATATTTACTAAAAGCAGAACTTGGCAGAGGATTAACCCCGAAATGTGTTTTTTTTACAAACCGAGCCTGTTCCTCTGTATTTTGCTGGTACGCATTAGAGAAAGAGATGCCTCAGACCTGGCAGCACGCACGCTGAATCACAAGTGATTATCCGAACTTTATCCAGTCAATTTTTTAATTATAAACAAATCCACTTATTAGCCGTTGCACACAGACACTATAACTCAAAAACAGACAGACGTGTGACCCAATTTAACCTCTAACCTGGGCAGTAATGTAACAGCTGTTCTTCTGGAACACATCACATCTGTTTCAGGAGCTCAAAAGGCATTCGTTAATATTATGAGGCCTTCGGGTGAAACTAACTTCTTGTAAAAAAAAAAAAAAAAACTGAACCAATAGGGGAAATACTTTTGCGAAGCTAATGGATTCATGTTAAGTGTTTGCATGACTGCAGAGAGGAACACGCATCCCTCTGGGAGCTTTAGTGAAGAGATACCTGTGTCACGACAAGAGGCAGCACAACAGAAGAGACAATTGTTTCTGTCAGCCCTTTGTCAACAATGTATAATCCTCTGATTTCAGGTGCTCCCAGCAGGGCAATGCCACCCAAGAGGAGCACAATGTCATCACTGTGACACTGTCCAGCCCCGTGTTTGGGAAGACAGAGGTGGAGAGTCGGGTGAACATCAGCAGGGGACGGTTCAATACTCTGGAATGTGTGGCCACGGTGGACGGAGAGCAGGCCTACACACTCTTCTCCATCAGTGGTGAGTGTGTGATGTCACGTGTGCTGTCTACACAATGGTCGCCGAGATGTCGCCCACATGTTGTTGAACTGATGTCATCTTTTGCTGAGATTAGGATTAAACGCACCCGAGTTAATTTTGAGAGCGAATTCTGTCCGTCTGATTTGAGTTCCATTAAAACCCACAGTGTTTTTTTGTTTTTTTTACCTTCCTGTCACCTACCTGTGACTCCCTGCCCTGTGGACTACAAAACAAAGCTATCTCAGCCCTGCTCCTCAGTAAACCCTGTATGGGACTCAATCATCAGCTCAAACATATTTACTAAAAGCAGAACTTGGCAGAGGATTAACCCCGAAATGTGTTTTTTTTACAAACCGAGCCTGTTCCTCTGTATTTTGCTGGTACGCATTAGAGAAAGAGATGCCTCAGACCTGATTGGTCACGATAAGAGGTTGTCACTTATACAAAGGAATTAGTCCTTTGTTTACTTTGTGATTCCAAATCCTCTCTGTCATAACGGCTCCTCCATCTGCTGTGCCTCGCAGTGTTTTTAAAGTGACCTGAGTGTTGCGAAGATTTGTCCCCTGCCAGAAGCCTGCAGACCCGGGTTCTTGCAGGAAAGTGGGGGTTAGTTGCTGCTGCAGTGGGTATGAACGGGGAACGTTTAGAGGGAGAGGGAGCGTCTGCAGCCAGACAGGACATGCCGTTTGGAGCGTGTGCCCAGGATTTTGGTGCATCACAGAGTAACAGCAGACCAGGCGGAGGCGCTGAGACTGTGGAGCGCAGTAGGAGTCCTGGCGGTGCCGGGTGTTGTGAGGCTGCGGGGAGGCTCGGAGGTGTCACTGAGCTGCAGCAGAGAATACAGCGAGCTTTAGAAACCACTGACAGGTTTACAGGGGATTAGTTCCTGCAGACTCGGCATTCTCAGATTTGAAGTGGAGAGAAAGCTGCTTATCGCTAAAGAGCTTATTGCGCCTCACTGTACAGAGGAGCAAAACAATAAGGCATCACAAACAGCCAGACACGAAAGGAACACAACACTGATGACATGTAATTACTCATTGGCACAGCTGTAAAAGCATCCGGAATACAGTGAAACACTGTCTGATCAAATGGGGATTTTCTGGATATAAAAACCAACAAGGAAAAAATGCACAGAACACTCCAGTATAAATACACATGTAATTGGATTAGGTTGCAACGATTTGACCAAAGTGGGCTTCAGTGTGACTTAACATTCTTCTTAAGGCTTACTCTAATAGCCCTTTACAATGTCATTTAGACTGAAAACATGGTAAAGCGACCCGTGTTGGTCCTTGGTTGGCTTTACTGTCACTGGGCTTTTCTCTAACATCATCACTTCTCTTTCCCTGCAGAGAGAACTGTTCCCCATGGTCTGTTCACCCCTCTGCTGATTGGCTCCGTATCAGCGGCGGGCATCCTCTGCCTCGTCCTCATCATGCTCTTCTACAAGTACATGCAGGTAGGCGAGCACGCGCAGGGCACAGCGTGTTTTTAAAGAAACCCACGGTTTCTTTTTGTGAACAATTATGAATATTTGACTTTGTCTGCATTCACGTCAGAAACCCAAATACCAGATCCAGTGGAAAGTTATCGAGGGCATTCATGGGAACAACTACGTGTATATTGACCCCACCCAGCTGCCATACGATCATCAGTGGGAGTTTCCTCGAAACAACCTACGTTTTGGTGAGAACCCTGCACCTTCTGCTGTTTGGTTTCTTTGTTTGTTTGTTTTTTTTTTTTCAAATCATGGTGACGTGAGCCTGATCTCGGCCTGCATGATTCTATGAATGCGTAATATACGTTCTGGTTGTCATGTCTGAGTCACAGCCAAAAACAGAGTCATGTGGAGATAAATGGAGAAGAGTCTCAGTAATAGTCTCAAGAAAAGAAAAAAAAAACGGTTAACAATGCGTTCGGCATGACATCACTGCTGCCCTCAGGCTACTTCATGTTGATTGACAGGCACTGTTTTTTTCTGAGTATATGGGCAAAGCATTAAGGCCTGAGCCATGTCTGTGGTCATTACCGAGTAACCAGTTCCACGGTTCATTAATGATGAAACCTCACTCCCTCACTGCAAACATCATACTGTTGACACATTCTGGGTGTTGTTTTTAACAAACCTCCTTAAACAGGATCCTGCGTGTCCTGGTGCCTATGTACACAGCCCTGGGGCTAAAACTGGTGTTGTCCCAGGAACGCTGGCATGGGGCCAGTTTGTGGGAGGGAGGCAGGATGGGGAATAACAGTTTTGTATTTGTCTTCACTTCTTCAGGGAAGACACTGGGATCCGGAGCGTTCGGAAAGGTGGTAGAAGCCACTGCTTATGGGCTCTCCAAAGCAGATACAGTCATGACAGTAGCAGTGAAAATGCTAAAGTGTAAGTGCTGTGAAAAGTTGTCATAAAAAATATTTTTTTGCAGGTGCACATTTATGTCAATATTTGGATTCATATTTATCAGGCTTTTTTTTAATTTTAATTTGCTTCCAGCGATTATTTTCTTTTGTTCTGCAAATAACAGCTCATGACATGTAGGATTATAAGACATAGATAAGATGGGGAATGTTTGTGCAGCAGCACAATCACCAACTATGACGCAACACCGAATAACATTAGAAGACACTGCGTGTGTTTCACATATATTCAACTATAGAAAATAGAATAGCATATACTTATTTACATAGGAAAATATGTTGCAAAACATAATAACATTGTGCGATTAAAAAACTGAAAACTCGTGCAACTTGAGCATTGTGTATATTTCTCCCTTGAACTCAGTTCCCCACACTTTCTTTACAAATGCTGATTGTTTTACCGTTTTGTTCACAGCAAGCGCTCACGCCACAGAGAAGGAGGCACTGATGTCGGAGCTGAAAGTCCTCAGTTACTTGGGAAACCACATCAATATCGTGAACCTGCTGGGAGCCTGCACGGTTGGAGGTCTGAGAGCCATCTTGCGCAGCACTAAAATTTAAGAGTGTGGGGTGAACCTTCAAAGATTGCCCACAGACTTTAACGTTCCCCACATTCCTCAGCGTTTTTAAAAGCATCGTGTCATGTGCTGCTTGGGGAAAGATCATTCTCGTGATTTGTGCTGGTTTCCCCGCAGGCCCGACACTTGTGATAACGGAGTACTGCTGCTTTGGAGACCTTCTTAACTTTCTGCGCAGAAAGCGAGAATCGTTCATCTGCTTTAAGCAGGAGGACGACTGCTACTACCGCAACATCGCGCCGCAGAGAGACGTGGCTGGGTGAGGTTCCTTTTGTCTGCAGCGAGGGGTTGATTGTGTGGATTAGAAAGGAGAGTCTAGTATTTACTATCCAGAACGTGCGTAGGAGTCGGCTATTTGGACAGCGAAATGCCAATGTGTGGCTGTGCTACACTGAGACCAGACTGCTCCTTTCCTCTTCACAGAGACAGCTTGAACGGCTACATGACCATGAGGCCTTCTGCTGCTGGCAGCCATCCTGTCAGCTCATCCCCGGAAAAGAGACGCTCGATACGCAAAGGCAAACAAGCCAGTCATTCATGGAAAGAAAAGCAGCTGAAGTTTGGGGTACAAAAAGAAAATGTTGGAAAAAACTAACTTTTGCTCCGTGTTTCCTCTCAGGTGGCTCCTACATTGAGGAAGATGACGAGAGTGACATGTTTGATGTGGACGGTCTGTCCCTAGACACCGAAGACCTCCTGAGCTTCTCCTATCAAGTGGCCAAAGGCATGGAGTTCCTGGCCTCCAAGAACGTGAGCATCAACTTAATTGATTTTAGAATCATAACGATCACGTTTGATTTGTGCATAGAATTGAATTTCCACAAAAAATATTCAAGTTTTCTCGAAATGAAGAGCATCAGGTCTCCCCTGCTGGTAAGCAGGTCTAAACTGCACGTTGGACCATGCCTCTGAAAAATTGATTAGACATGGAGGCAAAGCTGTGGCCAGCGAGCTCATATATCAGTGTCAGCGGTTGTGTGTTACAAGTGTGGGAATTCGGTAGCAAATGGCATTAGAAACGGCACCTAATTCTCCACTGATGTTAAATTATGGATTGTTCATGTAAATAACATGTGCCATAAGGTGTTAAAGGTAGAGGGACCTCTGTTTTGCAGTGTATCCACAGAGACCTGGCAGCCAGAAATATCCTCCTGACTCAGGGCCGAGTGGCGAAGATCTGTGATTTCGGCCTGGCCCGTGACATCACCACAGACTCCAACTATGTAGTCAAAGGCAACGTAAGTCCATACACACTGTGTGTATCTGCGTAATGCTAAAGCCAGTCTTTCTGCTGGGGGCCTCACTTGTCACTGTTGGCTACTGTCTCACCTACTGAGTATGGCATTTTATTTGAATACTTAGCCTCAGGTAGTACACAGCAGTACACCATTGTGTCATTGTGAAATGAACATGACAGATACACCGAGCTCTGAGGAACATCACGTTCGAATGTGACTTTTGCTACAGTCTTTTCATTTAGCAGAAACCTGTTTAACTCCTGTCACAGAAAGAAAGATGACTTTTATGTTTTGTTTTGTTTTTCCAGGCTCGTCTGCCAGTGAAGTGGATGTCTCCAGAAAGTATCTTTGAGTGTGTATACACATTTGAGAGTGACGTGTGGTCCTACGGCATCTTGCTCTGGGAAATATTCTCACTAGGTATCTCTATGGTTGTGTGTCACTGTTTGTCTATGGAGCTGTGTGTTTTTCGAAGGGATTTATGTTACTAAATCTCCCCTTTGTGTGTAGGAACCAGTCCCTATCCTGGTATGCCTGTGGATGCCAAGTTCTACAAACTGATAAAAGAAGGATACAGAATGGATGCTCCAGAGTTTGCACCCAGTGAAATGTGAGTTGTTCAAGTAATCCGATTATGGGAAACATGGTGTGTTTGGATAGATGAAGGTAATGAGAATATGAAATAATGCGAGGGGGGGGGGGGTTAGCAAAAGCAGTTCAATCCAAAACAAAAATGGTAAATTAGAACTGGACATGTTTGTAATTACTGTTCATAAATAAAAGTGCTTGTGTGTTCGCATGCTGCTGTGCAGGTATCAGATTATGAGGTCCTGCTGGGACGCCGACCCCTTCAACAGACCCCCGTTCAGGAAAATTGTGGAAAGGATTGAACAGCAGTTGTCAGATGCCACTAAGCATGTAGGTTGCACAACTTTGATATCCACTCCTTCCATCATGCGAAGCTTCAAACCACCTTTTTAAAATGAATAAATAAAAATGTCCTTATTTACTTTCAGTAATGCTTCAAACAAAATTGTGTTAGACATGATGAAAGAGCTAAAAAAAATATTTGGAGTGATTTAAATATTTGGAGAGTGGATTCTACCTGAAGCAATCATGCCATAAAAACGGTCAACTCTTGAGTGTAAACACATAATTCAGCTAAAGGTCTGGAGCCTCTGTTTGAACTCTGACCTTGTCAGACCGTGCACATGACTACTTTAACACCCTCGCTGCTTTAAAAGGATACGTTGGGGAAATATTTGCTCTGTCACTAAGATAGATTAAAGATTGATTCAGGCTTGTGAGGTAAACAGAAAGATAACCAGGTGACAGCACGCTTGACGGTTAGCATGACTCAAAGGTGAATTTCGCATGTTTTCATTTTCTTTGTCCACAAATAGATATGATGTTAAATAGTATGTGCGAGAATATTTGTCAACCACAATATGTTTTGGTATGGATTACAAAATAAATAATATTAAATGGATCAATAATATTGTTTTAGAAGCTATAGAGTTTGTTTTGTTTTGTTTTTGTTTTTTGTTCTGCTCTGCTGGGAAATACCAGCGTGTTTGTGGCTTGGTTTTGTTACACTTTCTTTTTAGTGCTAATTACCCAAACCAAAACAGTGAACATAACATTTTACCCGCTTAACATTAGCGTGTTAAAATCGACATCATGGGGACTTTAGCATGTCTATGATGGAGGCTATTTAGCCTGTAGCCTCAGACCCAGTAACAAAGTGAGTGCATTTTTTAAATAAAAGGCAACTTTGTATGCTTATCTACAAAATGTAGACACAGAAATTACAGGCCAAACTGAAACATGAACAGTTACATTAACAGTTAAGACTAATAAACTTTCATCTGCCTTATCTTCAGATTTATCTGAACTTGAGCTTCAGGCTCCCTGTGACGCCGAAGCCCAGGGAGCAGCCCAGTCCTCAGAACGCAGCAGTGGAACATCTCAACCCAGGTGGAGCTAACAGTACCATGACCCAGCCCTTACTGGTCCAGCACGAGGTCTTCCTGGAAGGGACGTCCCACACGGCCCAACGGGTATAAGCACCCGCCCGAGCTGTCTGGCTGCCTCATAAAGTGCCTGAAATGTTCCTCCACATACCACCCAACCACTACACCCACCCACTGCCTCGGTAGCAGCAGCAGTTGTCAAAGGTCAAATGGCTTTGACCATTGTTATCCCCGTCGGCGCCTACTAATCACAGGGCAGGCAGTCAGACTGCTGCTCCCCTACTCACAGCAAAGAACTGTCAAGGTACCGGGGAGGGACACGAGCCGTGACTCCACAGCCGTCATTAACTTCATCTTTACACCATTCACTGTTGCGTTATTATTCTTTTTTTTCTCCGTTACATTTTTCTTTTGCATTTCATAAAGGTTGTTTTGTTGTTTTAAGGCACTCATTATATAATTGTATCTTTCTCCTGTTTTTTTTACAGTTCATGTTTGTTATTCTTTGTTTTGTTTTGTTTTTTGTTGTGGAAAGTTATGTAGCATTATCATTTCTGGTCGGCTGTTTTTTTTTTGTTGGACGAAAAAAAACTTGAACGTCACATCATTCCATTGCATAGGTTTTGTTTTCTTACTTCTTTTTTTCCTCGTTTATTGTCAGTATTATTTCCAACTGGTCAGCTCTACATATAAAAGAAGTAGATCCTTTTTGTTTTGGGGGCCAATTGAAATTGCGATATTGAGACACTGGTATATAAGCTATTAGACAGCATGTTTGATCATGCTTAGACTCCGTAAGTGCTTCAACTCTTTTAGGAGATACATTTCTGGTCCTATTACGTTGGATGTCACAACCAAAAAAAAAAAACAAAAACAAACTGTCCTGATTAACACAGTGGATCAACCCATAATTACACAATTGTCTTCACAGATAAGGTATAAATATGGTACGCTAGCTTTTTGTTTATGTGCTTGTTGACTGCATATGTAAATATCCGAAGATAATTTTAATAGTTAGCGCTGTAACATGATGAGATGGAAAGAGTTAGAAAAAAAGCCGACGCTTTGTGAAGCCCACAACTCTTCAGCATCGGTCTCAGCTTTGTTGCAATAGCAGATGTGAGGTAGGCGTACACCTGCTGTCGAATCCTCTTGTACAAGTGTAAATAGTTGCTAAGGTTTATGTGGTTCCTTTCCTGCTGCATTCAGTGCTGATCTTTGTTTACAGGCATGAAACAGGTACTGCCATTCCTGAGATGTTTATCCTTTGATTCTCACTTTGATCCCCCTTCGCGAAGAACCAGGAAAATGGAATGTTTCTGTTTTGGCTGACTGGTGTTTTGGTCCATGGTCCGCTGCAGTTCTCTGTCATATAGTGTGTATCATCATTTAAGGTCAGCATGAAATGCCACTCAGTGGACCGCAGCATTCGCTGAGGTTACCCGCCAGAGGAAAAAAGAAAGGTTATTCAAGGCTTTCTGTTGGGATGTCGACACGGTGCACCTCAACGAGTGTTGGACGCCTCATTGTTCTCTGGCCAGGAGCTGGTTTCCCAGCAGTCCTTCTCTTCTTTGTATCCAGCTGTTTCCTCTAGCAGAAGTGGGACTTTCAGTACCTCTCAGCCAGTAGTCTGCATCAGTCCAGACCATTATGATTCCCGCTTTTCCAGTGATGGATATTGTTGTGAAGAGCATCAGGAAAGTGTCCTGTTTGTGTGTGTGTGTGTGTGTGTGTGTGTGAGGATGCACTGCTTTGTGTGAATATCTGTATGACTGCTGAATTAAATTTACTGTTAAGAGGTGCCACTACAAAACATTCATCAAGTTGTTTTAGACTATTCAAATCCCACAGTCTTACCAATTTGTGTTTTTTGTAAATATAAATGTGCATATATTGTAAAGTTACGTTGATGCTTTCTAAGATGTTTATCTCGATGAAGACATGGTACAGTGATGCAGATATTAATTTTTTTTTTCAAGTGTGGACAGATTCCCAACTGTAGATTCAACCGGAAAAGCCACTTGTTTCTCTGTCACTATGGAAACAGACAAGCTTCACTTGGCAGTGTTTTTATTTTTCATCATTTTAAGCCGTTCATTTGGAGACTGTGACACAAAGACTGTGACACAAATACCGAGCATTGATTATCATATTTGATAATCAATGCTCACAGCAATATTCCTGAAAATAAAAATAATCACTTCAACCAGGAAGGAGCTGTCACAATCTAACAGATAACTATACGTCTCACTTCTCCACTCACACCTAAACATTTCCCTGCATATTTATTAAAGGCTTTAGTGTTACAGCGTATATTTGATGTGTTGCTGTTACATGTGTCAGTGTAAATAAAATTGTGTATATTGAATTACAAATAAATTCTTTGTCATCCATTTTTTTTTATCTTTGCCACTTGACACTGCTATATATTCTTTGCAGGTTTATGTGTTTGAATTTCTTTATGAATTTCTTTTTTATGGCTGGCATATGACTATCATTCATTTCCATGCACCGTTCCAGCCATCTCATTGTGTGTAAATGCTTGTTGCCGGTTGTACCCTGGGGTGGTTGTCAAAAGTGATTCATCATCTCTGCTGTGAAATGGAGGTTAACTTGATCTTCAGTTTGCCAGGCACTTTTGTATAGCATAATAATGGGTAACTCATGTAATGTCTGATCCCCTATCTCTCTTTTTTTTTGCCATATATCCCATAGTCTTCCTATACTCAAAATCCTTTGGCTCCAGCCCAGAGAGGGACATCTGGTCATGAGGGGAACGCCACAAGGAGGATAGCAGCACTTGAAATAGACAGGCCCCCGGTGCACAAATTTGCGTGGGCAGATTGCATTGTTTTAGGATCTTGCTGATAAGAGACAAGCAGGAAATCCCACCATTGAAGGAGAGTGGCTCAATGCTCAATGTTTTTTTGGTCAGACTGAAGGAAGTTTAAAACAAAACAAATAAAAAGGGGAGCCTAATCATTGTCGAATTGTAAAAATTTACTCGACATACATACTCAAAAAGTTTTTTTTTGCAAAACACATATTAATTTAAATGATTTACACAAAGTGTATAAGTGCAGATGAATCAGTTTAGCATCCTGCCATCAGAATGAAAACAGGATGCCTGTAATAGACATCATAATGCTGTTTACCAAGGAAGAATGACGAAGAAAGAGTCCCTTCTTCCCTTCATCTTCATGCAGCGACTGTATGGGATTAAGATTTATTCTCTTTACTACATACCAACCACTGTGTCCACAATGAGCAGCATATGACCTCACTGTCTTTTAGGCCCCAGCTCCATCACATTTATTATTTATTTATTAAGTTTTTTTTGTTGTTGTTGTTTTTTTAATGAAGCTATTTGAGCTAATGGAGCCAATCAATCATCTCTTGAAAACCATCTCTATTCCATCCAAAAGACAGAAAACTGGAACCAGATGTGGTTCCAATAGAGGAGGTTCGTATGAATTCTCATCAATCAGAAAACGTAGAGTGAGTAAGAACGTGTATTTTTATGCAACCGGTTCCCCCTGTCAATAGGAGGTAGCTGGGATTGCTACACCCACTGTGGTTCTTCGCTGTGGTTGTAAATATGATACGCATGTCACTTTCCTTCCGATACTGTTTGTGGTAAATCTGGCAGTTTAGTGCAAAACAACTCGCGCGTGTTTTAAAGTTAAATCTATGAGGGGAAACGGGACAAACAGTGCACGGTGGCCCCTGCAAATGATGTTGATACATTTATTTAGAGATCATTTTAAAGAAAAAAGCGGGATTGTGTGAAGTGTAACTTCAGGGCTTCTTTCAACCACATCACAGTGTCTTTCCACTGCATCATGTGACACTTTGTGCCCCGCCATGTGACGCTTCAGCTCCATCCTTCTTCACTGAGCTACTATGCAAAGGAGATAACATCAAGTCTTCAGTTGGACAAATGATGTGCCCCAGAACACACACTCGTACACACTCATACACACCAGCCTCCCACGACCTCGCCGAGCTGAATGCCAGCATTGTCGCAGGCTCAAAACCAATCCAAGTAGCGTGACACAATTTGATTCCAACAACCAGAAAACCTTGGGCATCCTGCAACAGCTGTAATCGACCTTCCACTGCCGAGATATTCTGGCAACAAGCTTTGCCAAAGAGTTACAGACAATTTACAAGTTGTCACAACACCTCCTTTTGCCTGTTTCCGCAGGCCCTGAAAACTGCCATCATTAAGTCCCTCATCAAGAGCAATCGACACATGTCAACAATTAGCCGCCCTAATCGAATTCCCCAGTTTTAAGAAACCTTAGTGGAATGGCTGTTTCCCAACAGTTTCCCAACAACTAATTAGTGCAAAGTAGCTGGTTGGACTTTCAAGCACTAACTTGTGGCCTCTTCTGTTTAATGTCCATTATTATTATTATTGTGGATGACACATGGATTTAATATTCATATCTCGAGTTGATGAAGAACTGATTCCGATTGCTGGCAGAGCTTCCATATTGGATCACATCACTCCAGCCGTCAGGTCCTTGCCCGGGCTTCCCGTCTGGCTGTATTGACAGCTGGTTTCTAACGTGCTGAATGATTTAGGGCAGCAACAAATTTCTGATCTGTTGCAATGTCAGGAGCCATCCAAACCCCCCAGGTTATCTGGGACCAATTCCCAGGAAAAACTGTGGGCTCCTGTAAATCAACACTGAAGAGTTGACTGTCTAACGCAGCCTGTTAACAAGTCAGCTAATCATTCGTTTTTACATTGCACTATTTCTTTTACTGTATACGTATTATTTTAAATTATCTATTTCACTCTTTTAAATATCTTCCCATGCCTCTTTTTTGTAATGTACTATGTTGTTTTTACTATCATGTAATATACTATGAATTGTGTTGCTGTTGAACCGTGCCATACACATACGTTTGCTTTGCCTTGATTAGCCAACATAACGTAACTTTAGGTCACTATTAGAAAAAAATTGCAAGTGGGTAAGAAAACATATTTTATAAGCATCAAAAACAACTGAAATGAGACGAATTTTCTTTTTTTTTTTTACCGTGCACATTTTTAGCAGTTAAACGGCATGGCGTGACAAAAGAAGGCAACACGGGTGTCACAAATGGGTTACTTTTCAGGTCACCACCACTTCCCATATTTGCTCAAGCTGCTCAGGAAGCGTTCGCCCGAACATTGCAAAGAGTGGGTGCTGCTGTGGACTGTCAGCCAGACGCTCTGAGATACACAAACCACAGAGGCAGTGGGCAGGGGCTTGGTGAGGGTGAGGAGAGTGTGTGTGTGCGTGTGTGTGTGTGTGTGTGTGTGTGCGTGTGTGTGTGTGTGTGTGTGTGTGTGTTAGGGCTTGTCATGTAGTTTTGTGGGTGTGGGCGCCCAGGGGCAACATTTTATCGAAGGTACACTGCACTTCCTCGTGTGTTAAGAGTGAACCTTCTGTTCCCGGTTCTGTGTCAGGTCAATGCCAGGCTACATTCTGAGTTCAGCAGGGCTCAGGACACAAGCAGATGGCTGCCATGACTCTGCAGTACATATAGTAGGAAACTTCAGTATACAAACAACAGTTTCATAATTTGTTTGATTTGCAACATTTGTATTTTGTTATTATTCACCATTCATCCATTATTCATTTTATTATACCACTCCCATACTGTGTAAGGTGAAAGTGGAAAAAGGTGGACTCATACTGGGTAAAGTGTTGAATGATTGTACCACTGCAGTGTTGTCCAGACCAGTCCTGGTGTCATGTATTCCTCATTGAGTCTGTGAATATTCTCATTCATCCAGGTCATAGTTATCTTCAAGGAGATTGAATCGAACGCAACTGGATTTTTGGTTTTTGCCTTTTTGAAGACGTTTCACCTCTCATCCAAGAGGCTTCATCAGTTCGTGCTCCCTGACTAGGCTGAGACTAGTCCAACTAGCTGGGTGAAGGTCCAACTATTTAACCTCTAAGAGGGCGGTCACATGGCCAGTGGTATCAATGGGTCGTCAGTGCTCCATATATCCAACGACAGTCGTTAGGGTGACGGTCGTTGGGGTGGTGAACAGTCTATGACTTCGTTAGTGTCCTATTGTATTATAACGACAGTCGTTGGAGTCACATGAGGCCATATGTGAGTTGTTGTTCTTAGAGGCTATGTTGTTGAATCTCCTGGGAAGCGATGAAAATATTCCTCATTGCATTAAGCAGGGGGCATGCACAAGCAAGTGCAAGTGCACTGACTTGTAAGTCAATTAGCAAACAAATGGGAGGATAGGCCCAGCCAAAAATAATTTGACATTAACTCGTGAACAGCCACAGCATTTCTTTCACCACTGGACAGCGCCACTGAGCAAACCCTAATGCTATTTCCAAGCCAATTTCCTCCAAAGAGTGTTATCAGTTTCTTAATTTAGATTTTTTTATTTTTTTTGCCAGTCTTATAAATATCCTGTACCAAATTTCATTACAACGCATCAAATGGTGGTTGCATTTTTTTCATTTAAAACCGAAATGATGAACCGTATAGTGGCCTGACAGTAAGAAGGAATCATCCTCTAGGGCTAAGCAAACATGAATATCTGTAAAAAAAAAAAAAAAAAAAAAAAAAAAAGAAAGAAAAAAAAAGAAAAAAACTTCAAGACACAGCTACTTGAGATTTATGGTGGGACCAAAGCAAGTTGTGTTAATCTTATTCTGAAATGTTGACACAGCCTTGTGAAGAGTGAACATCTACACAGCCTGCGAGAGCTGTGTCAGTGTGGCCACACCCCAGTGCACTCCAGGTCCTCATTAATCTCACCTGTCACTGCTCAGCTCAGCCTTGATGTCACACTGCTTGTCAGCACACAATCCGGCACCATGGAAATCTCCCAGTCTCCTGCTATACGCTCACATTTCTGGATGGAAGCCATTAAGGACATTAATTCCAACCATAACGTTGACTGTGGTGAATTCTGTGCTGACAGCTTAATTAAAGTTGAGGTTGTATTCTGATTTATCGAACGCGCACATACATTCACAGGAAAACGATGAATCACGCCGCCTTCGTGATGTTGTGTCATCTGACTTGAGAGAATTAAAAGTAAATCAGCTTCTCCTCTATTTGGAATTACAGGTTCACATTCACCATTTTAACAAAAGTTATGTTTGTTCAATAGGATTCTGTTCTTGTCTGAACCACTTCCCTCAGCCTCTGTGCGAGATGGAACATTCCACCGGGCAAGAGGATATCAGCTGTCTGCTCATCAAATATTTAACCGGCGCTGCAAGGTGAACAAAAACAAGGTATTGAGTTCATTTTAATCTCCAATTTCCCTGGCTCTGACACTTAGATCATGATGCTTACCCGCAGTTAGCCGTGTCAGCATACCATTCATTCCATTTCAGACTTATTATCACATATTATTCTCCTCACTGTTTGTTTTTTGTGAGACACTGTGTAGTGCCAGGATGCAATTCAGCCAATTTGATCGCACAGCATTGTACGCCATCGCCAATGATACATTTTAATCTCCTGATTGCTTGGTAATGGAAAAAATATACATTTCAGTTCATTCATATAGCTCAAAAGTCAAATCTACCTAACGTTTATTTGGAATCACACATAATCCGATGATTCCTTAACTTCATTACATATGGGATGTAGTATATACCATTTTAAATATTGTTCCGCATCAGTTGGTGTTGCAAAATATGTACAGTATGTGCAGAGTTTGAATTGCCATATGCTGCAGTAACCCAGGTAATGAATGCACTGGACTGTGGAATTCCAGGCATCCCATTTCTCACAATCCCTTGACCCCGTCACATATGGTGTTAATGAGAGAGGAAATCTGGAAAAGCGTGCATCAGGAAACCAGGCTGTTAAGGCCTACGCTTTGATGACACAGCTAAGCAGGTCCGCACCCCAAATCTCTACAGTAAAGTTATGAAGATGAATGCCCTGGAACTGTTCAGACACTTGTAAAATGCATCAATCACATAGATATATTTCTATATGTACTAATGTCACATTTTGATAGGGGGCAGCTTTAAGGTAAGAAATAGTTGTGTCTCATTAACACCATATGTGAGGGATTATGAGAAATGGTATGCGTGAAATACAATCGTCCCCTGGTCATTACAAATAACTCAACAGTTGCAACATATGGTGTTGTACAGTATGTCCACAATACCCATGTTTTTACACAGCCTTAAATCATTTAAGGGAATCTTAAAACAACAACTTTTTAATTAGGCCTCTATTTTTTTGCAGATACTGTGGAGGAGTGAAAAGGGGACAGTGGTTTTACTAGTCCAAAATTAAACTAACCTTTCATGCAACACACTAATGCAGTGCACTCATACAAATTCACACATGGTTTTAGAATCTCTCAGGTGATGGAAAGATTGTAAATAAGGCACGTTTAAGGTACTTAAATTATTGGCTTGTACTGTAAATGTAAAACTGAGGTGAGGCAATTAAAATAACACATTAAGATAAGATAAGATAAGATAAGATAAGATAAGATAAGATAAGATAAGATAAGATAAGATAAGATAAGATAAGATAAGATAAGATATTCCTTTATTAGTCCCACAGTGGGGAAATTTCACCATTACAGCAGCCACAGGGATAGCAAGAGGAAATTTGCATTAGAAAGATAATAAAAAATAGTAAAAAATAAAAAATTGCAACAAAAAACTAAATATCTAAGAAAATTAATATATCAATACATAGATAAAGTGAGGTAATTGTACACATTGCACATGTAGTGCATGTCATAGTATACACTATATACACATACATATATATCTATATATACATATATCCCCTTTATATACATACAACAATGTACAACAATACAATAATGTACAACAATACAAAAATACAGTAGTGCAGCAGTGTAGCAGCATTGGGTTTTGGTTGTTGTGTGTTGTGGTCTATTAGGAGCAGCTTTATAAATAAAGATAAAAGATGCATGGTCTGTATATGCAACTAAGCAGTTTCTATTAAAAACGATGAATGCTGCTGTGTTAAACATTCTCATGAACACAATGGCCTCCACCGTTTTCTCAGAAAGCATTACGTCAGGGCGCACGGCGCAAGCAAAGGATGTAGACGTGTTTAGTCAGTGCTCCTCTTCGCGACTTACAAAATCGTCTTCATACCGCATCTTTTTTTGCCAATAGACCACTAGTGTGTGTGTATACATCTCCCTAAGAATTTTATCAAACTGAAAATCCAAAATGCCGAAGCCAAACGTCTCCAGCAAGACCAAATCCACCTACAGCCGAGCCACCGGAGCTGGAGCTAATGCCATGGCTAGCTGTAGCCCTACTAGCGATTCTCCCACCAAGTCGGACATGCCTCCAGATAAAACTTATGATATGTGTAGGGAACTATGCAGAGAGGTGTCAGAATCAGTCCTGCGCTGCATTAATGAACGTTTCGATGCCTTTGAGGCTAAGTTCCAGTCACTCGCAGCCTCGCAGGCCGAACTGCAAACCCGTGTGGCTAACCAGGAGGAAGCTACTAGCGACCTTGACGTCCGCATGCTAGCGCTTGAAGCTAAATGCACTGAGCTGACGGGGCGCAACGCTCAGCTTCATACTAAGTTGCTTGACCTGGAGGCCCGTTCTCGGAGGCACAACATCAAAATAAATTGTGGGAATACAAGAGGGTGAGGAGGACGGTAGACCCACAGAATTCGTCTCCAGACTAATCCCTGAACTGCTTGGTGACGAACACTTTCCGCATCCAGTCAAAGTCGACCGGGCGCACCGCTCACTCCAGCCGAAGCCGGCCGCCGGCGCCAAACCGCGCACCATCCTGGCGCGTATCCATCACTTTCAGGAGAAGGAGTTGATTCTTCGCCTCGGCAGACAACAGTCCATGGAGTACAAGGGAGGCAAGGTCCTTATCTTCCCGGATTACACCAGCGAAGTCATGGCACAACGCCGCGCCTTCAAAGAAGTGCAGCAGGCTCTGCGCGACGAAGGAATAAAACACAGTCTGCGATACCCGGCCAAGCTTCATGTTTACCCCCGAGACGGCGGAGCGCCCAGGATCTTCACGGACCCGAAGGAGGCGGCGAAGTTCCTGGAAAGGAATAATGCACGGGAAGGGAAGTAGATCCATACACTGACATTCTTCATTTAATTCACGGTTGCGCCCAGGTGAGGCAACTATTTGTTCAACGCAGCTGACCAGCTGTTTGCAGCACTGGGACCTCTCTGCATACTGTTTTATATACACTGTATTATAATGGTCCACTTTAAGCTGCTGCCATGTCCACACAGCCTGAGGCGTTGATA
>JAFBJQ010001123.1:1125462-1169686 GCA_016785345.1 Trinectes maculatus
TATATAGATAAAGTGAGGTAATTGTACACATTGCACATGTAGTGCATGTAATAGTATACACTATATACACATACATATATATCTATATATACATATATCCCCTATATATACATACAACAATGTACAACAATACAATAATGTACAACAATACAAAAATACAGTAGTGCAGCAGTGTAGCAGCATTGGGTTTTGGCTGTTGTGTGTTGTGGTCTATTAGGAGCAGCCTTATAAATAAAGATAAAAGGTGCATGGTCTGTATATGCAACTAAGCAGTTTCTATTAAAAACGAAGAATGCTGCTGTGTTAAACATTCTCATGAACACAATGGCCTCCACCGTTTTCTCAGAAAGCATTACGTCACAACCAGGACCCGTTGCCTAGATAAATTGAGCAATGGAGGTGAACGGACAGGGAGAGGTGACCAGGAAGCTGATGGTCACACTTGGCTGAGCTCCAGAGATCCAGTGTAGAGATGGGAAAATTTTCCAGACGGACAACTGATTCTATACATCATGTCCGTCGAACTGAGACCAAACAGTTCAGTCTTTGTGTGGTAAGACCAGAGAGCCTTGTTTCTCACAGTCTGAGAGTCCTCTAGGTTAAAAGTCCTGGTTGTTCCAGGCTTGTTAAGAATTATGCAGCACCGTGCCTTGGGAACCTTCAGCGTAGTTTTTCACTTGCCGTCTGTAGAAGTAGAAGGCTGATATGGTTGCGCATGTTCATTCATTCCCCAGTCGCGTTTACCCAACACGTAACAGTTTGGACCAGCAATGTTGAAGGACTTCCATTGAAGAAATGTAGGCTTTTTAATAATGGCCGCAAAGCTGAACACATTTCAAAAGATATATCCATTTGAAACACATACAAAACAAGGATGTAATAAAATGATAATAATAATAATAATAATAATTTTGTATGTAATGTAATGTGATTTGGCCATAATGGACCTAAAAGAGTAAAAAGAAACTTTTTTATTATACTATATCTACTGCAATCTTGTAAAAATTGAAAGTTTTAAAATAATTTCTCGCATTACCTGACTGTTTTTGCCAATAAAATAAGCAGGCCTGCCCGCTGTCATAAAATGCTGACACCATATGAACAGCTTATTGTCTGGAATCTCAGAAATCATTTGAGTTCCTTGCTTATGAGATTTTATCCTGCGGGGGAGTAAAATGTCAGCTTGTTTAAGTTGGGCTCATCTGAGTGTATTTTACTTCTTTAATAAGTCCTTTTGATTTTTATTCCGCTCACTTTGATTTGCTTCCTTACTGACTGACGTATATGACATCCGTGTTTGGGCCTCCGGGGGGAGCAGCTTGTTTTGTTTTCGAGGTTGAGTGATGAGTGATGTGATGAGTCATCATCCATGGAGATGCATCCATTTGCAGACAACACCTGGGGCAGTTTGTCTTGTCCCAGTGCTGTCTCTCTCATAACACTGAGAGACTTTAGCTGTTGCAGGCTCTGCACTTGAACAAGAGACAATGAAGTTCTCTTTCAACACACTATGATAATTAACGACATCAGCAAGAACATTTTCAAGTAGTCGGAACTCATTGTTGTGGTTTTCTAAAAAAGCTGATTGCTGCAAGTGAGCACATGTCCCATTAGAAATACCAAACCAAAGTAATTAATGTGTCATTTAAATATTTAATAAACAAGTGCAGAATCTGTTCATACGGTGCCTCTGCTTGGACCTGCATCATTCTAGCTTGCAGCTTTCTTGAGAGCCTCATCTGGACAACTTCTAATTGAAGTTGTCCGAATTACTTGCCATGGTATTGTTGTGTCACAGAGCAATGCCAGAGAAAGTACCAATCTTACAGTCAGTGCTGGAAGTCCTTAGTCCTAAAGGAACGGGATGTGTGTAGGAAACGTTTGCATCTTGACAATGCATCTCTCACCAGACATCCGTTTTCTGCAGTCATTATTTTGAGTTGGGGATATCACTCTTCCTTCCCCTGCAGTCAGAACTGTTTACAGTTAAACAAACTTTCCGACGCACACATTCCCTCGCTCCCTGCTCTATCTCGCATCCCTAATCATCCAGGTCGCTTCTACCTGGAAACCCATGAATTAATTATGCGTCTTCCTATATCATCTTTTGTGGCAGACATTAGGACTTGTCATAGCAGGACGGAACAAATGCAAATTACCTTCATAATGCAACCGCAGCCTAACTGCCAGAGAGCGGCTATTATGAATATGATTTGTGGCCGTGTCTTTCCTGATATGACATGAAAAACATCTGAGATGCTAAAGTCCATATACTTTGGGGCTTAATGTAAACCCCATGTTAATGAGGAAAACATTCCTAACTAATCCCCAAATATAATGTTGGTTGTCTAAGTCTGTGGCAACCTGATAGCTCTCTTATCTATAAATCTGACTGAGGTTTTTCAGAAAACCAAAGCCAAGAGTCACATCTCAGTGTGTTTGTTAGAGCAATTAAGCCAAACAGCCTGAACGCCTGTAGACTGTGTCTACGCCTGACAACAACAAAAATATTTAATTCATAGTAAACAGTAGAGGATTTTTAACATATAATAGAATGACTTAAAAATCCTCCCTATACTGTTATTTAGAATTCCTATATGAACGAAAACTTATTTTCTGAGAGGTCTTAAGTAGGTAATAACAAACTATACTGTGTGTGTAGATATGCTGGAGCTCTAAATGTCTAGGGAAAGACTGAAACTGGCCATGGAACATGAAGGAAAATATAATAATATATATATCATCATATAATCATATTGCAGTTTAATGTTGTCTAATTTGAATTTTTAAGTTTTCCTCTGAACGTGTCCTGGGAGTAATAGCTGGAAAGTTGATACAAAGTACAAATGGGCTATTAGAGCTATTTCAATGTGGCTGCAGGTAATTCACAGCAGAGAGGGTAGAAACAAAAACATTTAACATTTAGATTCCCCTTCCCCGGAGAATTCAAGTTTTCCCTCTTCCTCCAATACGCCTGATCAAAATATAGCACAGGGAAACACATTTAGGAAATTCACTTGGGTATACCTGCGTGCTCACTCACACTGCAACAGCTCTGTGGCCTTTCTGCAGTGCATTACAGATTACCAATTAGGACTAATGACAGATTTGCAGCAATTTGCAACACTAAAGGCATGTTTATGTACAGTCCATTAAGACTGCCATTAATATAATGACACCAAATGTTCCCATAGGAGAGTAAACATTGGCCCAATGACAGACACTTCTGTTCTGTTTTGTAACAAGGGTTTCAATTTACTGATACAATGGGATTTACGGCCACAATCGAATTTCCTAATTCAGTTGATTATCTCCTCTTAGATTAAGGCTCTTGGTTTAGACGTCAGTTGATCGGTGTTGTTAGCTTTCCCTCAGAGGGCAGAGAAAACACATGTGCAGTGAAGCTGGGGGATGACGTGAGCGTCCAGTGAGGGCTGTTGATAACCTGAGGGGGTCTCCTTCCTGCACAGCTGTGCTTGACCGGCACAACAACAGTTGTGAATTAATTATTCACACACACACAATGAGTAACCGGTGACACACGAGTACTTCTCTTTTCCTTGATATGAAGTCGAGTCACACTGGTTGGATGTCCCCTTTTTCAAAGGAAGGAACCAGCAGTGTTATCATGACAGAGGGAGGAAAACATCCTGAGCGTTTATGCTTTCTTGCCTCACCGCAGCTCAGGCACCACGCTGGATTTTAATATCCAACAGCTGCTTGACCTCATGAGAAATCTGGGAATGGTCAGTCCAGCCAGTACTCTTATCTGGCTCTGCAGATTCCAGCCCTGTGTAAGACCATGAGACACAATAACAGTGAGGCAGCACATCCTGCTTCAGTCATAATACATAATGGATAATTGTACAGTCACTTGTGAATAAACAGTGCAGTTTACACAGGAGGTTACTTGGGTTTTGCCCTGGTGCAAGATGCAGATAGTTAGTGTTATACTAGCAATGTTTGGCTGGAGCGCGACCAATTTATTCACGGCTCCTTGCGTCATTCACTTTTGTGAAGTGATGAATGTAAAGCGTACCAAGTGAAATCTGAGGGTTGTGGAAGAAAATATGGTAAAAATAATACGTTTTTAGTCTGGGTGGTTTGAAATAGATTGTTTGATCTTATGTCTTAATCGTCATTTTACGATTTCTTTCATAAATTGACATCTTTCCGAAAACAATTTTATTACATTCATAGTTATTCCTACAGAAGAAAATTGTTTATTAAATATTGTTCATTTTCTAGACTACAAATATTTATAATCTTATGCCTCATATACTGTCTGTTTACACCCGCATTGCGTTTCAATAACCCTACAACAACTTCCTTTAGTCCATTTCGACAAATGTAGAGTATCTTGATATATTCCACTTCCCATCGACTGTTTCCACCAAATAATAAAATACCATTGAATTTTCTGCTTCTGCTTTTGTTGACCCCCGCTGATATTAATCAGTCTGCATTGTATATGGTGGCCCCGCAGGGTCAAACACAATATGTAGGATAAAAAAAAAAAACATTTGGCTGAGATTCAGTGTGTCCACAAATCTGGAGCGAGTCAGTGAATGTTTTTTTATTTTGAACTTTCCACTGTGTGCCCTCATCAGAACTGGATATTATAGTACAGTACAGTTACTCAGTTGTGGGTTGAGAAAACTGCTCTCTGTGGCTTGTTCATTTCCTGAGAGGTCCCCTTGTTAGGAATTTAAAGAATGTCACGCACCTTTTCTCTCCAAGAGATGACCTCATCTGAGGTGCTTTATGACCTCTGCAGGCAGACTGCGGAGTGGACGCTGTCTGGCGCACAGCTTGTGCCACAGATAAAAGGATGGATGGTCCCATCTATTGTCTGTCACAACAATCAACCTACTTTGAAATTCCGGATGACTCTGGGCAAGAGACACATTACACGCAACATACGTTCAGTGCTTCCAGTCTGTTTCCTGTTTTATTTTGAAAGTCAGTTCACTAATTTATCTTGTCTCAAATTACTTCCTGTCTTTGTTTAGTTTTCCTCTGTTTATTGCCTTCACCTGTGTCTCACACGTCTGATTGTTTGCGCCCGTGCCTTGTGGCCCCTGTGTCTTGTGGCCCCTGCAAATAAAGTGTCTCAGTCTCCATGTGTTCTGCGTTAGGTTGTTTACATGCCAGTCTGCTCTGCTTTGTTCTGTTTCCACTCATCTTGCTTCCTTTCCCCCTGTTGTTTTCAATGAAACTGAGACTTACTGAGATCACGAAAGGGACAGTCTTTTCAAAATAAAACCTCCAGAAGTTGTGTGTTTCAAAACAGGAGTCAGAGTAACTAAACACCCACATAATCCCATTTTACATGTACAGGGGGTCCTCGAGTTACGACGGAGATCCGTTCCCGAGAATGTGTCGTAACTGAATTTCGACGTAACATACATTCATAGGTAAGGTAGTTACAAAGTTGTGCCACTAGATGTCGCTATAACATCACCCTACAATAAGCGTTTACTGTGGTGAATTGCCTTTTGTCCCTCTTGACCCTCTTGACACACCGTAGAGGTTGACATCGCGAGTGTAATGAGCATTTCCTTTAGATTTCTGATATCAACCGTGTAGACCCTGTGTTGTGAATAAACCTACGGTATCGCCTCTTGACACACCGTAGGGGTTGAGATCACGAGTGTAATGAGCATTTCCTTTAGATTTCTGATATCAACCGTGTAGACCCTGTGTTGTGAATAAACCTAAAAACAAATCCAATACTACAAAAACATAAATTAATCGTGGCTAATCGGGATGGCTCATTGTGAGAAAGATGAACTTGCTAATAACCATCAAAATTAATTTACGCCGTGCCACTTCATAGTAACTCCTACACATAGTTCTCATGTGGGGGGTTGTGTGTGTGTGTGTGTGTGTGTGAGAGAGAGAGAGAGAGAGGCTTCCATAATTAATGCTACGGTGTGAGTATCGGGCCTACATGGGTCAGGTGGGCGGGGGTGGTGGGGGGTGGGGTCCCTGCTCAGTGTCTTTCTCAGTCAATGGGTCCTCAGACTGAAAAAGGTTGAAGACCCCTGTACTAAACAGGAGGAGCAGTCTGGCTGCCAGGCTGCACACACTCGCTCACAGATCATACCTTGTTGTTTTATGTGTTCGAGGACGTGTTTCCTTGCTGCCCAGCAGCGTATCCCGCTGGCGCCTGACAGGTGCGACTGACAAGCTGTCAGGAACACTGCTTATAGTCTGTGCCCAGAGGCCGCCACCAAACTCCACATCACCCTCTGCTCCCCTTCACAAACAGGCTGCAACCACGCACCGCTGCAATAAATCATCCGGTTCACTGTATCGTCGTTATTGTTTTCCTTAGGTGTGGCTCAGGTAAGGCTTAGCTAATTAAGTCTTCATGGCATGAGATCATTTTAGGATCTGCCTATCTGTCTGAAGGAAAAATTCAGAAGCCCATTCGCTCCGAGGCTGCCTTTTCCCTGCCTGCCTCCAAATGCCACAGGAGCTGATTTACCGCCAGATTGTTGTTCTGTATCATCGTCGTCCATCTTCACTGCCAGCAAGTGAGTGACGGCCTTGTATCAGCAGCCTTTAAAAGCCGGGGCCTGTGACAAGAATGTGAGATAAAGCTGCTCCGGGCCTGTCAGTGGGGGGAAAAAAAGTGTATGGGTCGATGTGAGTGTGTTGTGCGATGGTTAAAAATGCAGCTCAGCCTTGCGTTGATATGTAATAGAGACTTTCCTTTTTTACAGGCAAGTTCAGTGGTGATTTGTTAACTGACAATCAAATGACAGGGCCTGGCTATGAGTATTCATCAATCTCCCAGTGACACACTGATATGAATCCTGACAGCTTCACAAGCCAATCTGTCAACTCCATACTGAGTGCGAGACTGGGCGCATGTCTTACCCCCCGAATTCCACTGCATCCTCTCTGATGTGATTAGACAAGATAATTGTCAACATCAACGTAGATAATGTGTGCACGGTCCTGCAGGGGCCCCATAACGTGTTTCCGCTCACATACCAAATGTCACATCGCATCAGCATCCCCGCTCGTAAACGTTGGTGACTGACACACAAGACGCCTGCTCTTTCACGCCTCTTTGCGATTCCACATCCTGACAGAGTCAGAACCAATGTTTGAGCGTTGCTACCACTTAGTGGTGGGAGTTATTACTTAAAACAGTCGTGATCCTTCTGCCCTATCCCTGTGTGGGATAGCGTGGTGACATATAGGGCGGAGTCACTCCATATATTTTTATTCCAGCTCTGTTTTTCATTCAAAGTTCGATTTGAGTACAAGTTTCAAGAATCCAGATTACTGGTAGTATTGCTCACATCAGTAGTAAAAAAAAGACACAAAACACTACTGCATGTATGAAGAAGTAAAAAAAACTTTCATGTTGTTTGCACTGAACCTTTCACCTTTCCGCTATCTGCAACACAACAGCTGCTCTGAATCAAACACCAGCTCCCAGATGCAGAGTGTCCCACTACACTGAGACCGGTGATGTCTGTGCGAATGCCAGCTTATTTCCTGCAAGCACAGAGATCTGCCGACGTCCTGTTTGTCCATTCCTGAGGAAATTAGACGGAGTTCCTGCAGGGGAAGATGTGTTGTTCCTTTGTCTCTTGTCTCTTTGTCAGGCGCCAGCAAAGACGTACACGGCACGTATCATACGCCAATGTTCCATATTGACATAATGACACCTTTTCTTATATGCAGGTGTCACACTGTCATCAGTTTGCCTGGCATAAATAGGGGAAGTTTGAAATTCGCATTACATATTCCACAAAGCAGAGGGCACTGTTGCTTAGTTATCCCAAACTCCGGACTGAAATATGAACAACACTGACATCTTTCTATTAGTGGGGATATGGCAAATTATTGGTTAGATTCATTCAGTGATTTAAAATCTTAAGTTGTTTTGATAGCTTTGGGGGGGGGAAACACATTTGTGTGTATGTGTGCCATTTATGCTTTGGAAACTTGATGGTTTTTAAATCCTCTGTCCCTGTCTGGAATACACCTACACAGTCATTACGCTGCCCCTCTGGTTGTGTTATGTGTGGAAACGTGGACACAACTACTCCGAGGCTGCAAATTGTTTCCTCTCGCATGCTATAGTTAGCCGCTTTTGTTGTTTGCAGACAAAACACTCCCCATGTCTTCCCATGCACTATTATCTACTCAGAGCACACACATGTTTCAGCCTGTGGTGACAGCAACAGCTGTTGTGGTAAGGCACAATAACCATTTGCTGTTTTATGTAATAGGTGATAACATAATATGTATGATTATGTCCAATGATTTTTTTTTTTTTTTTTGCTTTGTGATTGTGGTATTTTGTCTGTTATTTTGTAACTGCACTGACCCATGTTGGCCTTGACAGGCCTCACAAGGGCACTATAAAAATACTGTTAGGTAAATACTCAAGGTTGGTGGTGTATTGTTCTTATAGGTCACACACACACACACCTACACACACACACACGCACACACACACGCACACACACGCACACACACACACTCACACACAAGGCTAAGAAAGTGTTGATTTCACATCAAAAAATGGCCATGGAAACGGAAAAGGGGTAATACACAAGAACAATATGAATCTGTGAGTATTTTTATTTTATAAAACTAGTTACATTTATTGCAGGTTAAGTCATACATTTTCAATAAAATACTGTAAGTTATATGAAGGAAACTGTACAAATGTGACTCGAGAAGAATGGTTCTTACAGAGCGGAGAAGGACCGGCCCCTTACCCACCATTAAGTGTGCCAACGGAACAGAAAAACAGAATGGAAAAAGAAAACATTTGCTGATTCAATTATCGAAAAAATTCCAGATGCCATTTCCTGCAATAGAGGAAGTGGAGGGGGGTGGGGGGGTTGGCCTCAGGAAGTGGGCATGTCCCTGTGCCTTCAGACCTTTTACTGGCTGTGTAAACATGATAGTGTTCCTCCAGCGACATTTACAAACTTATCATACAACCTCCATTTCTCTCTGCTGACTTATTAAATTATCTCAAAAACATCTCAACACCACAGCCAACGGAGCCAAACTGCATGTGTTGTCATAGTTCTTACAGTGTGATACCTGTGTAAGGTAAACAAATACTTGACAGTGAAGGGACTCAGGATAAAGGTTTGGCGAGGCTCAGACCGGTGGCGTGCTGTAGCGGATCTCTGCATTGAACTTGTCAGGCATTTTGGGCCGGGGAGGTTTCTTCAGCATGTTGTGCTTCATGATCACCTCCTCGTTAGCGTAGATCGGGGTGTCGGTGTCGTCAGAGTGGTACCCTGACTGGTATCCGCTCGTCTGATTGGATGATTCAGAGGCCAGGGACTCTTTACTCTTGCAGCGCAGCAGCTGGCTAAAGCCAGAAAACAGGAAGGGGAAATGTGTAATAGCAAACCTCTGGAATTAGTTTTACACACATAGATGAAAGGAATTTCTATCATCCAACTATGAGCTGGTGAATAAAGTTGAATGTGTGACACATGATAATGCTCTGTCCTCACCTGAAGTTAGTTTGCAGCTGTTGGTTCAAACCCTTTACTTCCTCCGGTGAGAAGCCCACACCGCTGTCTGTATGACCCTCCTGAGGATATGCAAAAAGGTCAAATTAACATACAATTAATGAATTTATCAAATGAATTATTTCAGCTATCAAGCAAATATTGTTTTTACATTTATTTTATATCAATAAGGAACTTACTTAGTTAATAGTTGAGAATGAAAGAACATTTTAGAACGTGTGGCAGAATCTCACCATGACACTGCTGTGTGCCACAGGGATGTCATCAAACGTCTTCACGCTGAGGGGCCGACTGCACCTGTCGCCCTGCTGGGACAGTCTGTGCAGAGAAGAGCACGAGAGTGAGTCATGAAGCGATGATTCACCGCTGAACACGACATTTTGACATTTGACAGGTAAGATCGTCGTGCTGACCCAAGCGATCGCGGGTTGTCGTAGTGGAGCTGAGCTTCCGAGATTTCCTCACTTTGAGATCTGCTGTAAGAGCTCCTGGGGTCAGGGGTCACTGGAGATGCCTCTTCCTCTCCTGCTGTCAGGGGGATGTAGTCCTTTCCATCCTGAAGACCAGCAGGACATTTATAATATCATTTCAAACACTGATTAATTCCTGTAAGTCAGAAGACAAATATAAAACTGTGGGAAATATTCAGTGATATTAGATTAGTCCTGTCATGTTTTTTTGTTGTTGTTGTTGTTGTTGTGGCTAGTTCGAATCGGCCTGTTTGTTGTATTTTAGTCACAGGTAATGACTTCCGACAACTTCCCAGAATGACTTGGCACCAGTCAGTAAAGGGGGGTGTGAACATGCCGTAATCAGCCTCAACAATAGCAGAGAGATTAGCAGGGGGAAACCTTTTTGCCTTTAATCAGAATTACATCATGGACGTAAGAGGCTGGAACAACTGACACACCCCCTCAGTTTCTATGCAGTGGATGTTTACACACACACACGCACCTGATGAGCACTGGCCTGTAGCAGGTTGCCCAGATGTTCAACCAGCTCTGCAAACGTCGGCCTGTCTGTGGGACGATCCAGCCAGCAGTCCAACATGGTCTGATATCTATGAACACACACACACACACACAAACGATTACTTCCTGACATTAATACAGTAGTTGAGGTATGTTGAACTGCGTCATGCTTTTTTACTCACATCTCAGTGGTGGCGTATTCTGGAGGTCTCATCCTGGTTCCTTCCTTAAGTCTTCTGCAGAAAGACTCATCGATGCAAACGCCCGGATAGGGAGAAGCCCCTGTTAGGGATACAACGTACGCAATCTGATGTGTAGACGCTGGTCTTTATGTTTCTAGTGTTATGCATTAATATAAGAGATTAGGACTAGGTTTACCCAAAGAGAAGATTTCCCAGAGAAGAACCCCAAAGGACCAAACATCACTCTGTGTGGTGTACACTCTGTCAAATATAGTCTCAGGAGCCATCCACTTCAGAGGAAGACGAGCCTGTAGTGAGATGAAGTTGTCAGTGTTACTGCTTGGTCATCCGCAGTAGTGTTAATGACAGTCTGCATGTGATGTTGGGGGACTCACATCTCCTTTGCGGACGTAGTCAGGGTCTTTGTACACATCTCTTGCGAGGCCAAAGTCACAGATCTTCACCACGTTGTTCTCTGACAGCAGGATGTTTCTGGCCGCGAGATCTCGATGGATGCACTGCATGGAAAACCGAAATAGATGACTTGAACTTCTCATGCACGAATGAGTGATTATTATTATTATTATTATTATCTCCACTTTTTGAAGCCAGAAATGAAAGATAAATGTAGGGTCACCTTGCGGGAGGACAGGAACTCCATGCCTTTGGCCACCTGGAAGCTGTAGCTTATCAGATCTTCCATGGTCAGGTGGTCATCGTCGGAGCTCTCTGTAGTCACATGATAAATTTTACAGTCACATGCGAGAGGTAAGTGTGCAAAAAAATGCAGTGCAATCGTTCAGCGTTGTTGTCAGCACCTTGGAGAGGGTTCATGTTGCTGCATGAGGCCTTGTCTCCAGCTGTGGAGCAGACAGCTGTTCCTGTGCAGATGTCCAGCTGTGCAATCCTCCCCAAACCCAGATCCCCTTCAGTCACATCCTCCTCTGCAGACGCCCACTTCTGGCTGTCCACCCGCCTCCTCTGTCGCCACACAGGCAACAAGATAATAATAATAATAATAATAATAATAAAAACAAAACGCATATTCAGGTTCTCCAGGTCTTGTTGATGACATAGCCTGTGGGCTGACATGGGAGTGCGACAGTGTTTAATGTGCTGTAGTCAATTATTTGACTTTGTGCAACTGCAGCGGGTGGAACCACATCAGAGGTTTGGCTATATTTCATCTGCGCCGCAAGGGTTACACAATATTTACCTTGTATGGGGTGTACTCTCCACGCTTGCTCTTCAGGTAGCTGGAGAGGTTTCCATGTTTACAGTACTCTACAATAACCATCAGTGGCCCTACGGGGTGGGAGGGGTGGGGGGGTAGGGGTAGGTAAAGATAAAAGAAAGCTTATTGGCTCCTAATTACAAACTGCGAAGGAAAATAAATGTAGGTAAGATAACTTTTGGTTTGAGGGCCCAATGCATTGTGGGAAGACCGTTCTGTCCTCAGCTCTCATCAAGGAGAAAATTAGACGAGCACGCTTTGTGTTTAGAACAGGGACAAAGTAATGACGCACAACGCAGGTGATTGCTGTGTGCGATGACTCACCCCCAGGCTTCGTGCAGGCTCCCAGCAGGTTGACTACATTGAGATGATGTCCAATGTGAATGAGGATTTTCAGCTCCGACATCAAGGCGTGATACTCGCTGGATGTGGCTCCCTCTGTACAACGCACAGAGATATGCTGAAGTTGTGTGTCTGCAGTTTTGTTTTTTTTTAATATGTGTAATATTAAAGGGCAAAATACTTACCCTTAAGCATCTTGACTGCCACCGTGGTGCATGTGGTGGCTTTCTCAATGCCAAAGGCAGCTGCTTCTACCACCTGACCAAAGGCTCCCCGTCCCAGCGGGTCACCTTTAATGCAGAATATCTGTCATGACGACGCACTTTCACACAAGCAAAAACACATTCGCACAATCCCTTTGAAATTCATCTACGTTTTTTTTTTTTAAAAGTGCTTGAAGATCCTATCATCACTGTATTTCATGCAAGTTGTCATGCTGACATTTAAGGTCCATTGTTTTCGGCCACCCACCCAAAACAACAAGTCACGCCACAGTCAAAGTCCCTGAAATCACATTTCTCTGGGACTCAACAGTGTCAGGGGTTAAAAGTGGACTCAGTCCGATCTGTGTCTCACCGAGCTTCAGCCTGTCCCGAGGAAACTCCCATTTGTTAGCGTCATACGTGAGTCTTTCGCACTGCTCGTCCATAGGCATGTCCTCTGCGTCCAGAATCATGGACAGGTAGCCCGGCTTCAGATCCCCACTGTTTGGCTAAAGCAGAGAGCGGAGTGAAAAATAACATCAGCAACAACCAGGGGAATCTGGTGTCAATTATTTTGACGCTATTTTTCTTTGTTCAATTAGTTTAAATTAAAACGTGTGCAGAGGTTTTGTTGTGACTCCGGTGGCCCATCAGAGAGGGGCCCAATCAGTGATGGGGGTCTACGTGATTTCTGGGAGCTGAGTCTCCCTGTTGTTCCTGGATACAAAGGGGTGAAGCCACTGAGAGCCAGACTCGTCATCTCTAATCAGTCATACACTTACACACACTGTGTGTGTGTGTGTGTGTGTGTGTGTGTGTGTGTGTGTGTGTGTGTGTGTGTGTGTGTGTGTGTGTGTGCACGCTCCTGAATGAGCTTGTTTCAGCTTTTCATCATTGGGCCCTGTGTGTGTGTGTGGAAGTTGAGGGAAAATCCGAGGAAGGAAGGAAAAGTGTAGCAAAGGGAGGACAGGAATGGGGAAGCTCTTACCCTCTTTCTTCCACGGATGACAAAGACGATCAGCAGCCAGAAAAACATGGCGATGGCCACCGCACCGATCGGAACAATCAGTTCCACGTTAGTCTTTTCCTCAGCACCTGGAATAAACACGGAAGTGTTCACAAACAACCTTATAATAAAAGAGTCATGAATATATAGATATAGATATAGATAGATCAGAAACAACACATTTCAAATGAAGAATTCTTATTTTGGTCAAGCATCATTTCAAAGATGGGTCTTGGCAGTGTTGCACATTCGTCAGTCGGGTGTGTCATTGTCTTTGGCGAGTGCAAGTGTGTATCTGGGTTGGAGGAAGGAGACTGCGGCAATCTGGACTGTAAGCAAGCTGATATTTTATCTAGTCATAACAGAGTGTTAGGAGTCGGCATGGAGAAATAAAGCCAAAGACAACTTTGGGGGGAAAAAAGGCCAATCAGAGCCATGGTCATGTGTATTACACGACATTTCAGTTTAGGAAAACAAAAGTTATTAGGTGTAAAAACCCATCTGATGTCAGAGGTATCGGGCTTTAGAGTCATCTGAGCTATTTGAGACATATTTCTGCTGGAAGTCCATATGTGTCCGAGGCCACAGAGACGCCGCCGGTGCTTGTTTGCGTGGTCGTCCCTCACACACAGAGATGTACTTGTTGTCACCCTCCCTCGTTAGCAGAGCCAGGAGCTGCTGTAACTGGGTCTGCATTCTGCTGGCAGGGACCAGGTCACGTAGGCCCTGGTCCTGGTGCGCACATTTGTTTGTTTGTCACTGTGTCTCTGTGTTCGGAACAAAACGCGGGCGGACAGGAGAGCAGAGGCCGGCCTCTCCCTTTGTCTCGCAGCCTCCTCATTGTTTTCGATTTAGAAACCCCCAGGAGGATGTGCGCTAACGGGGCCGACTTCCTGTCATGCGGAAGCAAAGTTATTCTTATTCTACATCTTTGATATCCAAAATATTGTCTGTGTGTTCAAACCTTGAGATAGCCAGATATAACTACTAAGGTCTTTGTGAGTATTGTGGGTTTTGTGGGTCCTGTACCGGAGCCTACGTTTAATGTGACTGGCAACTCTGATAATGGAAAGTTAGGCAAATAACTATAAAGTGGCACATCACAACTCCACTAATATACAGAAACAGTCATAAAAGGCATGCATCGACTAAAAAGAGATTAAAAACAAAGTGCAAGACAAACCCTCCCCCCAGACCCACTCCCACTCATCAGCTGTGTGTGTGTGTGTGTGTGTGTGTGTGTGTGTGTGCGTGCGTGGGCGTGTGCGTGTGTGTGTGTGTGTGTGTGTGTGTGTGTGTGTGTGTGCGCGCTCCTGAATGAGCTTGTTTCAGCTTTTCATCATTGGGCCCTGTGTGTGTGTGGAACTTGAGGGAAAATCCGAGGAAGGAAGGAAAAGTGTAGCAAAGGGAGGACAGGAATGGGGAAGCTCTTACCCTCTTTCTTCCACGGATGACAAAGACGATCAGCAGCCAGAAAAACATGGCGATGGCCACCGCACCGATCGGAACAATCAGTTCCACGTTAGTCTTTTCCTCAGCACCTGGAATAGATAGATAGATAGATAGATAGATAGATAGATAGATAGATAGATAGATAGATAGATAGATAGATAGATAGATAGATAGATAGATAGATAGATAATAGATAGATAGATAGATAGATAGATAGATAGATAGATAGATATACTTTATTGATCCCAAATTGGGAAATTACAGAATAAACACGGAAGTGTTCACAACCTTATAATAAAAGAGTCATGAATATATAGATATAGATATAGACAGATCAGAAACAACACATTTCAAATGAAGAATTCTTATTTTGGTCAAGCATCATTTCAAAGATGGGTCTTGGCAGTGTTGCACATACGTCAGTCGGGTGTGTCATTGTCTTTGGCGAGTGCAAGTGTGTATCTGGGTTGGAGGAAGGAGACTGGCAATCTGGACTGTAAGCAAGCTGATATTTTATCTAGTCATAACAGAGTGTTAGGAGTCGGCATGGAGAAATAAAGCCAAAGACAACTTTGGGGGAAAAAAAGGCCAATCAGAGCCATGGTCATGTGTATTACACAACATTTCAGTTTAGGAAAACAAAAGTTATTAGGTGTAAAACCCATCTGATGTCAGAGGTATCGGGCTTTAGCTTCATCTGAGCTAATTGAGACATATTTCTGCTGGAAGTCCATATGTGTCCGAGGCCACAGAGACGCCGCCGGTGCTTGTTTGTGTGGTCGTCCCTCACACACAGAGATGTACTTGTTGTCACCCTCCCTCGTTAGCAGAGCCAGGAGATGCTGTAACTGGGTCTGCATTCTGCTGGCAGGGACCAGGTCACGTAGGCCCTGGTCCTGGTGCGCACATTTGTTTGTTTGTCACTGTGTCTCTGTTGCGACCTAGGAGTATTTCAGGATTTGTATTTTGATTAATTTGTGAAAAGATATAAGGTTTCAGTAAGGAGTATATTCTTATTTCATTGTGTTTTTATTTTTAGACATTTTCGGTGAATTATAATAGTTTTTGCTATAACCAAGAGGTTAGAGTTCAAGTGGCTCGTGATGTCATCAGGGAGCGCAAGTGAACCGAGCAGAGGACGAGAGAGCTAAGTTGAGTGAGCGTGTTAGCAGTGGACTTTGTATTACTTCATTTAATCTCCAACACTGAACTGAGGGTGAATAAAAGTTGCCAGAAGAAGAGTGAAGTCGTCATGTCTCTTTGAGGGTGCAACATCTCTGTGTTCGGAACAAAACGCGGGCGGACAGGAGAGCAGAGGCCGGCCTCTCCCTTTGTCTCGCAGCCTCCTCATTGTTTTCGATTTAGAAACCCCCAGGAGGATGTGCGCTAACGGGGCCGACTTCCTGTCATGCGGAAGCAAAGTTATTCTTATTCTACATCTTTGATATCCAAAATATTGTCTGTGTGTTCAAACCTTGAGATAGCCAGATATAACTACTAAGGTCTTTGTGAGTATTGTGGGTTTCGTGGGTCCTGTACCGGAGCCTACGTTTAATGCGACTGGCAACTCTGATTATGGAAAGTTAGGCAAATAACTATAAAGTGGCACATCACAACTCCACTAATATACAGAAACAGTCATAAAAGACATGCATCGACTAAAAAGAGATTAAAAACAAAGTGCAAGACAAACCCTCCCCCCAGACCCACTCCCACTCATCAGCTGACAGGAAATGTTCAATTATTTTACATGGCTTAATATCACTTATAATGAACAGGATTTGAATTCAGGGTGAATCGTGACTGACCTTCAGTTGTCAAACGGGCCTGTGAGGCGTCACAGCCGAGGCTGTTGCACGCAGTGCAGGTGTACAGGCCACTGTCGTCCTTCTTCACACGCTGGATGGTCAGAACATGGTTGTGTTGGCTCAGAATCACACCTGAAATCAAACCATTGCGCTTTAGAGCGGCGGTCAAGGTTTTTTTTTTATGTCGATGACAACCTGCGCGCGCCTCACCTGAGCCCTCCACCACAGTGCGATTGTTCTTGGTCCACACCACCGACGGGCTCGGCGTCCCCGCGGCATCACAGCGGAGGGCAATCGTCGCGCTGACGTTAACCTTCAGGTCGGTTAAATTGTTCAGGATCCTCGCGGTCTCCAGAGCTGAACAAGATACATATTCGAGAAGATCCGTTTGAATAATGGATTATTGATAATGGATCATCCATTTGGTCCAGGTAAATAAGTGACACTGACCTTTGAGAGAGAGTCTGCGCAGCAGGCAGGTTCTCTCTCTCGTCTTGATGTTCTCCACCTGGCAGGCGTACAGACCCTCATCCTGACGGGACGCGTTGGGCAGGGGCAGCTCCAGCGTAACGTTGGTGCCCTGCTGAACGGTCAGCACCGCCTTCGACAGGGGCCTCCGCTGCAGCAGCAGGGAGCGACAGGGCTGCACCGACGCCACCGGCTCCGACTCCGAGATGTTAGTCACGCGGAACCAGGCGAGGTTCCCGTATATCAGCCTGTCTGCCTTGCACTTCAGAACCACATGGTCTTCCTCTAAGGGCTCACTGGAGGGCGACACGCTGACCTCGAGGCCACCTAGCCGACACGGACACACAAGCAAGAATGAGCACGGGCGTAGATAATAATAAAACAACAAGAGCTGGGGCCCACATGAAAAAGCAGGCTCACGTGTCACGTGGAAGAAGATGATGCGGGAATCCTCTCCTAATTTGTTGGCGGCCGTGCATCTGTAGAGAGCGTGGGCTTCAGCTCTCCGAATCTTCAAGGAGCTCACTATTTTCTGTGGAAACACATTGACGTTGTCAATACAAACGTCTCCAGTCGACTGCTAAAAGACTGACGGCTGCTTACCGCAGGCGAAGGTCTAGGAAAGGGTTTACCTTCTGAGCATGATCGCTGTCTGTCATCATTCGCTCTATAGGGTTGTGACCGGTGCTGTTGGTGATGTCTCTCCAACCTGAACACTCCCGCAGCTGCGTCTCAGACTTAACCAGCCCGGCGCTGTGAAAACAGCAAAGTTAAGTGTCACGTTCTCACAAAGGCACCAAAGTGCAAACTGTGCAAACTGCTGTCGAAGTGTTACACAACTTGTAAAAAGGTTCTTTCAGTCATAATTTGGAGGACAGAGGTCACGAGGGGGAAAGAGAGAGAGGGATCGCTCCTGCAGGAAGGAGCTCCTTTTGACGAGAAAGCGAGATGAGAACAACAGGATACAGCGCAGGACAGAGGAAGTGCTCTGATGCAGAAGATAAGGAACGCACTGATGGACACCTCTTTTCTTTCTCCACTCATCACATCGCTGCATACCTGAGGATTACTGTTATGTTACTGTTATGTTACTGTTATGTAACTGCAGAGACCTCCTGTCTGTTATCATTAGCAGCTGATCCAGAGGATGTGGACCGTGGCACACAAGTCTGATTGTATAAAGTTAGTAAGCACGTTCCGAGACTGAATAACCGATGTCCTATAAATGGACATTGTGACAGGCACGTTTGCATCCGCTGATCTGAATGGGGTCAGGGTGCACTCTCATTGTTTCCCTATTGCTTATGGTCAACATCACGAAAGCAGCTACTCCTCTCTAAATCAACAACCTGTTGTCAACAGGCTGTTGACAAGAAATGACTGTGAGGCGTGTGAAAACAAAGGGAACCCTCCCCCCCCCACATACACAGAAGAAGAAAGGCGACTTACACAAAGACATCAGGACAGTCCTCTTTGGACATCCACTGCCACTGGATGTGAGCAGGTATGGGAAACCCACGAGCGGTGCACCTCAAGGTGGGGCTGCTTCCGTATGGGAACACGTCCGTGTCCACTGCCACTTCCTTCTCAATGATATGAGGAGGCACTGTAGAGAAAAAAGATATTATGGTGTTGTCACCACTGTGTCAGGCTGCTCTGGAGGAGTCGTAAAGACAAGAGAGAATGGGTAAACATGCCATTGACCAGCAGCTGGAAGGACCGTCTGTGTTCCTCTTTAGTGATCCTATTGGTCAGGACTATCGTGTAATTTCCTGCGTCCATTTCTGTGACGCCGCGGATGACGAGGGCATCGTTTCTCTGTTTCATCCTGTAGTCATCTTTCAGTGGAAAGCCATTTTTTAACCTGGGCAGGCAGAGGAGACTATTACAGAACCATTTCTAACATAGGGTACAGCAGGATACTATGTGAAACGTGAAGAGCCCAGTAGAGGGTTTTATTGAGCAACGCAGTGGAAGGATCAACCATATGATAAAGGTATATAGGTATTACATAATACTGTGCACATACCATTTAAAGCTTGGCTCTGGGTAGGCTGAGTACTTGACAGGGGTCACTGTAGTTTGATCTCCCACGTTTACCTCCCAGACCTTTACCCATGGCTCTTTGATATCAATGAATGGTTTTTCTATTTAAAAGAAATTAATAAATAACAACAATCTGTTAATTACATGGAGATAAACACATTTACATTTACGTTACATTTGTTGTAACGTAGAAATAGATGAAAAAATACATAAAAACCTTCGTGTAGGATTTCAATACTGTCATTGCATTGTGTTTTCAGTGCAGCTTACCGAACACTTTGAGAACCGCGGAGGCACTTTTCTCCATTTGCCCACTGGATGCGGTGCAGGTGTATTCTCCACTGTGATCCACCGTCACGTTCTCCACTATCAGCGTGTTGGACAGCTCCAGAGAGCTCCACAGCTTCTTCTTGTGGGGAGTGGTGTGGGTCGGCCTCGAATCATTTACTGAGGTCTGACAATACAGAGACATCAGAAAGTCACGACTCTAATTAAAAGTACACAAGGACATAAGGTGTAATGGACGAGAGCTGAAGGTCACTGACCAGGGCCTGCCCAGAGTGGGTCCAGTTGAACTCGATGCCAACATTGAGTTCGGTGTGGGCGGTACAGCTGAGCACCAGCCGCTCCCCCACAGACAACCTCACTTGTGCCGGGGTCAGGGTGAGGTCATAGATCTTGTATCCTGCGGAAAAGGGAGGGAAGATACGACTGTGAGTAGAGGGTCCATTGTTCTCCTGAGACGACATACACTCTCTCTCTCTCTCTCTCTCTCTCTCTCTCTTTCTCTTTCTCTACACCTTCACTCTTTGGTCCACTCAGTACTAAGTTGTTGTCATTCACTTCAGTAGAACAACACAAACTGTCGATTACTTCTATAGTGATGACTTCATCTTACCCACAACAGCCACAATGTAAAGGGGGGACTTGAACGTCTCATTTCCAATACGGGTCTGGCAGGACACAACGCCAGCGTAGCTGATCAGGTAACTGGGGACGATGAAACCCGTCTTGGCATCCCATACGGAATCCCTGCCATCGGGATGGAGTTCCTTGTTTGGATACTTCTGACGGACACAGAAAAGTAATGACTTTGGACAAGGAGTGAGAAAAACACATCGATAGCAGCTTTCTCGTGTGAGATGTGTAAACATACTAATCTTTTTTAAATTGACAAACGAGCCACAGTATGTAAACTGATATCAGATGGACTGATATGAGGCCTTACTGATGACGGAGGAACTGATATCACTTTTAAGAAAATTAAATAAGAAAATATGAAATTCTTAATGGTGACATTTCATATCTGTGGGTCAGGAAGAACTTTCTAACGTCTTATTTGGACTCAGCCTTCGAGGCTAAAAATGTGCAACAGAAAGTCTGTGCTAAACACTGACCTCTGAAAAACAGAAGAAGACCCTTTGAAATCAGTCAATTTAAAGTCTGCCAGTTCTATGATAACAACACTAATCTGCTGGAGCAGGCCAATTGACATTTAATATTAGTTTATAGCCTATTAATAACACAGTGAAACATTATGTTTTACATTGTTGTAAGACAAAAAGACTGAGGACAACAGAAGCCACTCTTCCTCACAGTGTGGAGCGTAACGTTGAGATTCTGCACTGAGCCACGGCACGGTATCACCACCCGTTCTCCTTCACGGACAAACACGACCTTATATTCTTTCTCAGATGGCACAAATGGCACCTTGTAATCTACAATCAAAACACACAAACATCAGATATAAGTTCACAAAAATGTGCATATAGTAAACTGCATATTTGCCACATCCAGAATAAGGTTTAAAATGAGTTATACCGTGGACAAATACATAAGCGGCAGCTGACGTCTTGCCATCTTCAACCTTCAGGTCCCTGTAGGAACACTGATACTGTCCAGTTTCATTGACGGTGGCGTTGGAGATTCTCAGCGTTGTGCAGAAGAGTCCTGATCCGCTGCAGTCACTGATGGAGAAGCGAGCGCTTGTCGGTGGAGTTGACCACCGCAGGTACTGACGACCCCTTTTAATTGAAGGACAACTTATAAATGAGCTGATGATGCGCTGCGTGTGGATGTCAGAGGATGGATGAAATGGAGTGAAGAGGATGTACCTGCACGTTAGTTCCACACTGTCTGATTTGTTCATCTTGTGAATGCCATAGATATTGAGTGTTGGTGGATCGGGCATGAACCGCAGTTCAATGGCTGCATGAATCAATAACACAATAACATATTAATATATCAATCACAAGGTCAGAGGTCACAACACACACGCAGCACATGCTTTTTCCAATAAGTTTAAAACTAATTAAAAGCACTGTGCAGAAAATAACAGCACAACCCAGAAAAATAGAGTGTCCAGTATAGGATTTATTGTTCAAGTGGACCTGCGGTTACTCAGGGCCATTTTTCCACTGCAACAGAAAATGGCGGATTTGTGTAAAAACAGGAAGCAGGGGAAGATGGGCCGGGTCAGTCTGAATAGCCCAGCACAGTGTGGTGTAGGTGGGGTTCCTGTTTCTGAGGATACAGGCTGTCCACTACCTCCCTGTGAGACCCTAAACCACAAATTGCATTGTACGGGGGAAAAAAACAACAAGCTATACTAAGCAGTCAATATACAAATTTTCCTAATGGCTCCTGAATTTAAATGAATCCTTGTTCTTTTAACACTAAATCTAAACTGGGATTTATGATCCGTTGTAAAATTTTATTTAGGTTATATGTGAAAACCGAGATTGCTATTATGACATGACAGTGCATGCACAAAAACACATCTCAAAACAATCCAGTATAACTATTCACAAAAAAAAAACAATTATAATTAATGAACTCTAATTTGTCTGTTACTCACAAAACAGAAACTATATCAAATAAAAAGTGAAAAATGTTCATAAAATCAAACCACGTAGTCACTGGTTAAGGTAAAAATGTTGATACGTGATTTATGCCATCTTACCTGCAACACAAGTGATTTTCAGGATAATGCCAAGTATTGGTATGACGGAGACTGCCTGAGCCATCATCCAACACAGGACATGGACAAAGTTCTCATCAAAGTCCAATTTTAAAAAAAAAGAATAGTCCTACAGGCTCAGCACAGACCACAGATCCACTGGCCCCTGGTGCACTGATTCATGCTCCACACTAAGTTTGTCCCTCGCATGGGAGCGGTGGAGAAGCAGAGGACGCAGATCAGCAGTGCGTAAAGTGCCTGTTGTTGGTATGTGTGTGTATGTGTGTGTGTGTGTGTACTGAGGATGGAGAGAAGCGCTCCAGCCTCCTGCAGGGGAGGAGCATCTCCTACTCCAACACAGTAGATCCACTTGACTTGTTGAAGGGACAAACACTGATTTGTGAAGTATAATCAACTGTAACAAGAATTTCTTCTAGAAACGTTTTTGGGTAAATTGAAAATTTGAAATAAGCGAGAGGTTTTAGCAACGAGATTGTCTGAACCTCATTTAGTTGAAGAGAGTCTGGTGGAAACAGATGCCTTCTGGTGGTAGAGACCCAAAACAGTAAGTACCGGTAGATAAATAATTTTGGTCCAGTGCTTAAACATGGCAAGGAGGCAATGGTCAGCCAGTGGAACACCATGCACGGTTCACTCAGAATTGCTTGGTATGTCCTGTCATGGAGAAATTAACCAATGCAACTTCATCACACCGTGTCTGAAGATACTATTTTCCTCATAACTGAAACCTCCCCACAACACACCGAAATGATGGGGTGGTACATCCACATGTTTCCTGACCTGGTCACTCCTACAGGGACCCCCTACCTACTGAACCACCCACCATTTTCTTAACTAACACTTCCTGAAGCCCATTGGACACAAATGCACCTCTGGAAACTGGAACACATTTTCCATTATCCTGTCCAACTTTGTTTTCCACACATTATGAGGCGATTGCTTGAAACTCTTTCAAAGGAAAACAAGGGGATGATTATAAAAGTACTGCGGGGAAACGCAAATGGAATGAGGTTGTTTTGAGCCCTTTGAACAAGATATTTATATATTTGGATCTTCCACAAATGACTTGATGTGTGAACATTGTCTGCTCAGTAGTTGTTCAACCAATTTGTCTCAGATTTTAAATGAATAAAGCAAAACAAGACAAAAACAAAAGAAAAAGTTGTGATAAAGTTTACCAATAAATACTGTTATAGACTTTACACCTACATCTAAGAAATAGTCAACTGACTGTTATATGAATTTGACAGGTTTAACAAGTGTTTTTTCCTGACTTATAAAATGTAAAATAAAGTCAATATTTTAGTAAAAAAACAAAAACAAAACTTGAAAAAGCCTCTTTTATTTAGATATATGAAAATCAAAAGCACTCCATTGTTTACAAGGCAAGATGTCTCAGCAATGTTTGTGGCACCTTCTGATGTGTCCGGGTCTCGGTACATAAAAAATTGGGGGACACAGAGGACAGGGAAGGGAGGGAAGCAGGAAACAGTCCACACTTCCTCAGGATATAGTGGGATACTGTGTTTCTCTGTGAGGCATCCTGGAATCCAATGCCTCAAAGGCATAACACAAGTCTTTCACACAAACACACTTCTTTTCCTTTGACACATTTCGGCATTGTAATATTGCAGACAGATTCTCAACATCTGACTGGAATGCTCAGCAAAAAGTGAATGTGGAGGTCATGAGGTCAGATCACACTCCTGTGAGGTGACGCTGACCTTGAGGTCAAAGTGTGATGAAGTGATCCAGATTTTGAATCAAGAAAATTGCATTCAACGATCTCTGACATCAAGCACATCAACAAAAACCTGAATATTTAAGAACAGACGCCACTGCCATTGCCAACTCTCCTGGTTGTGTGGTGGTATTAAGGTGCTGCCACCTGCTGTAACATTCACAAACTGTTACGTTTGAGCACACAGGTTAATGTTCTTCTCATGAATGCTTCTTGTTACATATTTCACATAACTATTTGCTAATTTACAGATTATTACAAGCCAACAGCTGCTGGGTATTCCCTCCCATTTCATCCGGAACCATTGCGACCGTTTTCCGACGGTCTCTTTTTCACGTTGCACAAAACAAAGCACGGCTACATCCCGCTGAACTGTAAAATGACTTGGACGATAGTCCGCGTCAGCTTGATTAATATTCTGTGGTCTTTTCTGGCTTCGTGTTTCATTTTGGCACTTTGTCTTCACAAAAGCTTTAAAAAATATGAAACACGTCGTTTTTATATGTTATTTCAGGACCTTATTCGCTACGGAAAAACCAAACACAACATTAAACGAGACTTTTGGCTGCGTGTGTTTGACGTCCCTAAAAGGTAAATAATCACATTATCTAATTATATTTATAATTTCGGTGTATTACTAACACCTTTCTAATAGATTCAAACTACGTGTTTAGTTGTAATGACATTTTTCCACAATGCACTTGTAAATGCTAGCTTGGACAAAGATCATTACTTTAGCTTCCTTCACTCCTGCAGGTGGTTTTGGCACTTTTATGCCATCTCTGTTTGCTGGAATGGTTTCCTTCTGGCCTTGTACCTGAGCTTCCTATTTCTGCACCAATCACTGCCGTCATGGCTCACTGGGATATTGGACATCTTGACAGGCGTAACAAACACTGATAACAAAGGTACGCTGATTCCTCTGCTCTGATAAGACATTTGTTTTCCCCCGATTCGTGAATATGAGGGTCTGATGTTGGTCCTGACTTTAGTACCACAGCTGTCTACACTCCTGGTGCAGCTGCTGCTGTGGGTCCACTCCCTCCGGAGGCTGCTGGAGTGTCTGGGGGTCAGCGTTTTCTCTAATGGAACCATAAATGTGGTCCAGTATGTCTTCGGTCTGGGATATTATATCATACTTGGATTGACGGTGCTCTGCTCAGATCACATGGGAGGAGGTTCGACTGAAATCACTACTCTTTGCGTTTACTCATTATTGGTTCTGCTGTGTGGTATTGATGTTTCTGCTCTGGTTAGGGACTGGCACCCTCCTCTCTCAGCTGGACTGGTTTCATGTGACTGGATTTGGACTTTTCACTGCAGCCTCACTGCTGCAGCATCAGTCCATGGTCCTACTCGCGAAGCTTCGCATAGGGAAGTCAGGTCAGCTTGTGCACTGAACTTCCAGTGTGATGATGACAATGTAATGATATACACTTCATAACTGACCACAATAATTATTAAATGTGTAGATGTTTTTTAATTCCTTTTAGACTATACTGTTTCCATTCTTATCAGATTGGCAGCCTACTGTGCAGATATGTTAATTTCAGTTTGCTCTTTTTTTGCTGCAAACAGCAGTTTGTTGTGTTTGGAAAAAAGAAAGAAGAAGTGAGTCACTTACAAACTTCCTGAGGTATTTTCTTTTCATTTGTTGTCTTGCAGGAACAGTGGAGACGCTGGCTCACAGAGTACCAAAGGGAGGCTTGTTTGAGCTGGTATCATGTCCACATTACTTTGCTGAGCTGCTGATCTACATCTCACTGGCCTTGGTTTTTGGAGGCCTATCTCAAACCTGGTGGCTTGTCGTTATTTATGTGTTCTTTAACCAGGCATTAGCAGCGCAGCTTTGTCATGACCTCTATATCAGCAAATATGAGTCCTACCCAAGACACAGAAAAGCATTTATACCGTTTGTGTTTTGAATAGATGTCACTGGTGCATCTTGGTATGATTCAATTTTATGAACTAACAAATGTCAGACACATCTGAGGATCTGGATGTGCGACCGCTTACAACATTGATTGTCAAGGTGCTCTCGACCAAGTGGAGCTATTCAGGGGCCAGCAGGTCAGCATAAGGTGTGGCTGGCATCTTCCAAGTATGAATGTGAGACATAGCGTGCTGCAGGAACAGCATCAGCTTCAGTGTCTTCAGGTGACAGTTAAGCTGTTTCTCATAAATTAATGATAGAAATGAGGAACCTCCCCTCAGAACATGTCCTTGTCAGAGCAAGACCTTGTTTTTTTTGTAATAAAGTACTTTAATATAATGGTAATACGTATATGGTACTTCAACATGTTTTCCATTGTTATAAGTGATTCTTAAATTAAGTGAGTCTAAAATATCTTAAGTTAAAACGTTTTTAAAGCACAATGAAAACCTTGATACCTTCATGTTTTTATGTTAAAACAAGATGTAAAATGCTTTTAATATAGGAATGCATTGTTGTTTTAAGGAACATATCAGTGTTCCATACAATTTTGTTTCTTTTTTAAAACTTTAGCAAAGAGCAATACATGTACGGATTTATTTAAGGTTATTGATACACAATCATGAGTCATTTTGATCATCTAAGCGGTTTAATGACGTTAATGCAGAGCGGAAACAACCTGTGGTGAAAACTTGATATTTGCTCTTGTAAATTTTTAAAAGCCTTTGACTCAGACTTCTATGGAGTTGTGACTGACAGTCAGACTGTCCAATCACTGAGCTCCGCAATGCTTACGTCAGCCACAAGGGCGCGTCACTCTTCAGATGGTCCAATCGTCTCCCTGGGTTTCACGTCACCGCGACAACAAGATTGTAACTTCCTCCTGGGTTGGTTCGGTCTCTCTGATCGTGACGTGTATCACCGAGGAGTCTCAGGTATCGTGCCGTTTGCTAATATGAAGTTAGCCACTTTTGTTGCCGGTTATTTCAAGTGATTTCGCGGGAGAGACGTGCACAAACGAACCGTCTTCAGTCCGTGCTTCGGCAGCAATAATGCCTGTCTCGGTCGGCGGGGCACATGGACGGACTGATAGAAATGTAAATCGCTTCTTGTTTCCGCTTGCCGTCGTGGTGGTGTTGTTGTCGGTCGGAGTTGCTGCTGTCCCGGAGGAGCAAAAATCCATACAGGAGCAGCCCCCACAAGAGGTAAAAGCTTTAACTTAATAATTTTATCGCTTTAACATTTTAACGCCTGCTTTTGTGACGCCGGTGCTGCAGCTACTTTTGGCTAGCACCTCGGAGCTAGCCTGTACGCTAACCGAGACACACCTTGTGTTCCGGGTTTTTAGCTTCACTGGGTAAAGTTAAGTGTTTCACGTCTGACTATGACCAGCAAGACAAACATTCCAGGAAATAAAATATAAGTTGTAAGTTCCGGAGGTTAGCATGTGAGGGCATTAATAGTTTGTTTACAGGTTCAGAGACGTGCTCGTAGCATGGGGGCTCAGTGGTATTCAGGACACCCCGACAAGTTTGTCTGTTATTACAAACTGTGTCTTACTGGCTGACTGACACCGTTTTGATCATATTCACAGAAACCTACAATTTCCCATCCTGTGGGCCCAGCAGTGTCTGAAAATGACTCCACTAAAGGAAACTTGGGTTTCATCCATGCCTTCATCGCCTCTTTCTCTGTCATCATCGTCTCAGAGTTGGGAGACAAGACGTTTTTCATTGCAGCCATCATGGCTATGCGCTACAACCGCCTCACCGTGTTGACAGGTGCAATGCTGGCCCTGGGAGTCATGACTTGTCTCTCCGGTCAGTAGAAGTGGATCTTTGCCTCTGTGCTTTTTAAATTATTGATTCCTCGTTAAGTAAAGATGTAGTAATCACCCCCCATCCTCACTCTGCAGTGCTGTTTGGTTATGCCACCACCATCATTCCTAGAATCTACACCTACTATGTGTCTACGGCTCTGTTTGCCATCTTTGGTTTGCGCATGCTGAGAGAGGGGCTGAAAATGAGTCCCGATGAAGGCCAGGAGGAGCTGGAGGAGGTGCAGGCAGAGATAAAGAAGAAGGATGAAGAGGTGAGTCGGGTTTTGTGCCGGGTCACTGAATGGCAACTTGCCCAGGATTCAGAACTGAGCAGCTGTTTTGGATTCAGGTCAGTTTTCTCAGAAATCCGGCTCTACCTCTTAAGCTTATAATTATATGAAGTGGCACTTCAACATGCAGTGACAAAAAGTGCAACTTATGTACTGTAGACTGAATGTAAAATATTGCAGATGACTGATTTTACTTCCCATCCAATCTAAGCAACAGTCTTGCGTAACGTATGTGAACCCTGATCTTGACTGTGTGGCAGGACCTGTATATAAGAGAATGAAACATAAATACTTTATCCTGTGTTTTTTTAAAATCACCCTTTGTTGTTGTCTGCTCAGCTGCAGAGGTCCAAGCTGGCCAATGGGACTCCAGATGTGGAGGCTGGATCAGGGACAGCCCTGCCTCAGGGAAAATGGCACAGTTTTATCTCTCCCATCTTCATTCAAGCCCTGACCCTCACCTTCCTTGCAGAGTGGGGGGACCGCTCTCAGCTTACCACTATTATTCTCGCTGCACGGGAGGTGTGTTAAATTTATTATCTTCCTCGTGCCTTTGTGCTGCATGCACATCTCAGTTGGCCCTGGTGGGAAAATGCTTTGTCACACCACAAACCACATTGCTGTGTTAATACACTCTTAATTACATCTTTTTGGAAAAGCAGTGTATAATGTTCTTTAACATCAATATGAAATGTTTTTTTTATTCCCAGGATCCATTTGGAGTCGCAGTGGGTGGTACAATTGGACATTGTTTGTGTACAGGACTGGCTGTGATAGGTGGGAGAATGATCGCCCAGAAGATATCTGTCAGAACAGGTATGTTCTATTTAATACACACATTTTTACACACAACACAAAACTTCTGTGTGGCACTGGTGACTGTGTGTGGATGCAATGAAGAACATGTTTCCCAACACAGTTTGTCGAGTAAATCACTCTCCTGCTTCCACCTGTAATGATTACACAGCCATTCATTTTTGCCTCACTTAATGTCATCACTGTTGTCATAGTAACGGGGTCATCAAAGCAGCCCAAACCTGAAATAAGCATGTGATCCCTCAGACCTGTTAGGGGATGTAATCCTGTTAAAAGTTTTTAACATTGTTAGAACTGGGATATCATTGATGTCAGAAAGTGGAACATTGTTGTCTGAAGATCCTTTAACCCCCAGTCTTCCAGCTAATCATTATTAATAAAGTATATATACATTGTTTGGTTTGTTTTATGAGAAGACCCTCAACAAATTTGTTTTCTTGTGTCTCCATAGTTACAATCATTGGAGGGATTGTTTTTCTGGCGTTTGCTCTTTCTGCCCTGTTCATCAAGCCAGACTCTGGATTTTAATTTAAAAGACTTTGAGGCCTGCTCTGTATATATGTGTAAAGTGTGTGTTCAGTTGCAGTAGAGAGAATTAAGATTTGATTGTGTACGTGGTCATCAGAATGTGTGAGGAGTTGAACAGAAATCCAAAGTCCTGTCCCCCTTCCTTAGAAAGCCTCTGTTCTGCTGCAGCCTGTAACTCTCAGAGGTTTCTCATAGAGGGTGAAGAAGTCCTAACCTGAGATGACAATGATCAGCGGTTTATCTTTATGATGTTTACAGCCTAGGTACACGTTTAGGTTAGAACAAAAAACTCTATGAAAACTTTGAGGAAATAAAAACCCACTTGATGAGAAGAACCAGTGGTCAGTGTAACGGAGGTGAGGCCAGGGGGAAAGGGCTTTACTGTGGCTTTCTGTCAAAGCTGATCAGAGTCTGACATGCAGTACTTTTCTAACAGCCATCTTTGTGAGACACTGAGTCAATGTCTGCCTTTTTTTTCTTCATAAATATTGAATACCTGTCTATTTTACATGTGCCCTGATGGTGTCAGGCTTAATCCATCTCCCTCTCTGGGAGACATGTACAATTCATTGAGATCTCTTAGATATGATATGATTTAAGTTGAGACTTGGATCATTCAATATTTTTCATCTTACCATTGATATATATAGAAGCAAATCTTTTTAAGAGCTGGAGACCTGAATCACTAGAATACCTCTGTGTCACCATACCTGACAAACATAATGTCCAGTTGGTGTACAGTACACCTGCAACACAGCTACACATTCAATCCTCTTCCAAATGCTAATCTCATGTTGAAACTATTGATTGGGCTATAACGCAGCAACAGTGAACATACCATGGACCAGGTTGAAGACAGTGATCACCTATACAGGTCATCATTTCCAGGTGATTTCAAACATTTTCATTGGGAACCACGGTGCCTCAGTTGTTGCTGTCCCAAATGACAATATGACAAAATGACAGAAAGTAATAATGACTGTACAGTTACCCTGTTTTAGCCATAAGCAGCTGTGTTGTAGCTACAGTGAGACCTCAGCCAACAGTGTATTAAATACTAACACTATGTTTCCCTCTTTTTATTTAAAATGATGTGTATTTATTTAGCTTTTCTTTTAGCATATGTACTGTCGACACCAGAGAAGAAACCAGGAATAGAAATATTTTTTAGAAGTATTACAGGCAAAAGCTGCATTGTCAATATTTGGCAGGCTGTGCCTAGCTGTGAAATTCACCTGTTTTTGATCATGGTTGGTTGAAATGCCTAGGAATATCTGAAATGCTAAATAAAAATTATTCGTTGTCATATTTCTGATCTACTGTACTGCATTTAAGATGGGAAACAGACAAACCAGAGATGCTTCATACGTGTTTATTCTCAGATTGAAGCGGAGCACGCGATTGAAACATTTGCATTAAGAAGGTTGTGTTTTAATTGCTTAACAGATTGGCTCAAGAAATAAATGCAAGGCAGCACTTTGATAGTGAAGCTGCGTAATATGTTTCAGTCTGATAGAGAATAGAGGAGAATAAAAGTACAACCAGACACCAGTTGGACAGTTTTTACATTGTAGCTCAGAAAGTCATGTTCAATATCTGTGATTGACATCATAATTAAAATCTGGTGTTATCGAGCATCGATAACTGTCAGGTATAAAAATGTTTAACCTCAAACTGAACAGCAGGTGGCAGCAGTGGATCTGAAGAGAATATTTAAATGTTAGTTTAGAGACAGAAACTTGATACTGCTTTACTTACTTTAGCACAAAACAACTGGTTTATGTATAATGTATGTAAACATAACTTTAAGGCTATTCTAAGTGTTTATTAATATAACTAACAATACTACCATCTCCTGTGAAGATATAATTAGCGTTACATTGTCATTTACAATTTGCGAACCACTTACTGATCCCACAGGAGCTGTAATTATTGACAGATACATTAATAAACACTTGTACGTGTCTACAACCCAATAATTGTGTTATGAAATGTTTATATCCTGCATTGACAAGCTAAATCTGGATTTAATAATAATAATGTTGATTCTAATTTCTAATAAGGTAAACAAGTCATAAAGGCGGTTTGCTTTGATAATGGTTGATTTGATATAGATATATATTATTCTTATTACTGTACTTGAACATTAATTAGTTAATTAGTTTTTGGAAAGGATGGTTAGAATTAATTCCTATAATTACCGGAGGGGGAAAAAACATGACATAAACCATTAGAGCACCATTATAGTGTATACTTCAATAATTTTTCTAATTATTGATCAAGAAGTTAATATATGAAAAAATACATTTTGTCCAAATTGCTTGCACACTGTTTCTGTGAGAATCCACAGGGAATATCTTTGTTACACTCTTTCAGAGAGTGTACTGCAGCAGTAAATTTCCTGAGCCAAATAACACACAAATATGGAGTGAAAGCAGCGAGGAAACGCTAATAAATATGAGAGATGCAAACATCAAAACTGCACAACATTTAACATAATTCGCTGTGTCCTTTTATTAAGGGCTTCACTTTCTGGAGGTCCCTACTCTTTGGATAACAAAATGTCTTCCCTTATTTTTGTGACTTGGAAATGTCAAATAACTAAGCCAAAAATGTCCGTATATTTTTTTTGACAAAAATTAAAGATTGCTTTGTCTTTTGGAATTTGTCACATTCCAACATGAAGAAATCTGACAGCTAAAGATGGAATACTGACAATGTTAATATGAGAAGGCAAAACAAACCCTCTGTAGAACCACAAACCCTCAGTTTACCAGCTCGTTCTGGTCAACTGAGATTCAACAGTCATCATGTTGATGTCACAGTTGGTTCAGATCCTTCATCTGTTGTTAAACCACTGATTGATAATCACAAATCGTATTTACTCTTTGCCTTGTACATACATTGAGCAAAGTCTTCCACTGACATACACCATCATGCAAAATCCTCATGTTAATTACAACTGATTACATTCTTGCAGGGTTATTTGCACCACTTGCACCACACTCCAGAGTGCAGCTTAGACATACAGCACAGGACCAGAGCCACTGTGCAGGTCTGTGAAACATGGTTAGTGAGAAACTAAAACTAAATCATGTGATAATTACTTTCACCCATGACAGTTTTCTACCCCTCCGAACATAAACAGAGCCATTAAAACCTGTTATACAGGCGATATGTGAGCACCAACTCCTGGCTACAGTACTGTATCCCAGAGCACTTTGCCACTAATCAATGTTTAGTAGTATTGCAAGACTTTTATGGTGCACCACGCTTACTTTGCAGAGTGGATGAATGTGTTACGTTTTCATTACTTTAAAGGGCATGAATCTGTGAAAAGATACTGATCTGCGATTGACTACAACTCAAAGATAGAGAGACAGAATTAAATGTGACATGGTGGGCCCTGCAGATTTAAATAAACATGCTATTATGAATTCACTCGTCAGACAAAAATCCCCACATCATGAACACAACTATAAGACATTAAAAGATGCACAGTGTAAGTGGACAGGGTATCGCAAAACAACCCGCGCCAAGGTTCAAAATAAAGTGACACGGTATTGTACATATTTCATTTGCAACGCAGATGAAGCATGGGCTGAGCTGTCAGCTTGATACCATCTGGTCATGAATTAGATCAGATGGTAAGTTGGCCTGTCACACACATGGACTGGTACCGTGTGGCTGGGTAGGTTAAACCTAAAATGGGACCAGTGGGAATTAACTGGGTATATGTTGAAGCGGCAGTGGTGGCAACTTGCTGACCCAAGTAAATGGCTAAAAAACAGATAGATGATTTAGCTAATGAAATCATTTGATTAACCAAAGCTTTGTCTGAGTTTAATATCACATACAGATTTGAGAGATGGCTGTGAGAGTGGCGAGATCTCAGTGGAGGTGCTAAGAAATATGAAATGAAGACAGGAAGGATTGTGCTGGTGAATTTTATCACTGCACGTTTAGCTTAAACTTGGTCGTATTTGTTTCATTCACAATGAGTGACTCGAGTTGAATGTAGAGTCTTTAGTGTGCAAATTTAAGCACATGTTAAAAGGCTTTAAAATCCATCAAAATGTATATCACCTCCTTTTATGAAATTCTGCGAAACTATGAGTAAAAGTCAAACAAACTGTGACACAACAAGCAGCATCAACACCGTCTGCTATGCAGACACACAAACAAACACGTCTCCTAGGAGAAACAAAGTCTGTGAAAATATCAGCCATTGAGCACTTTAAGATCCTTTTTCTTCGATTACTAGAAAAAAGCATATTCAAAGCTGCAAAGAACAGACTACGCATTTCATCTCATGCATCATATAAAATATTAGTTCTTTCTTTTTCAGTATATTTACATTATATATTACATATGGTGGTCTGTACAGTATAAGTTCATTCTACACCACATTCTTAAAAATATTTTCTGACCCATAATTATTTTTACACAAAAAAACAAGAATATGAGAAAACATCCAAAACAAACAAGCCTTTGGCTGTGTTCCAGGACGTCCGTGAAGCTCTTACAGACGCTTCACTGCATTAACTGGTGAACTCATGGTGCATAAAATAATCTTTATTATTTTATGCACCACGCACACACACACACACACACACAAACACACATACACACACTTAACACACAAGGCTGGGGCTGGGAAAGGGGTAAGTCCATCACAGGGAATATGGCTCTATGTTTTCTTGGAGAAAAAGGCTTCAGCTCAGAGCCAAAGCCTACTGCCAGAGCCACAGTGAGCTTGTCCTGTGTTGTCTGTAGCACGTTGTGCTAATCAGTTCAGTGCAAACAGCAAAAAAAAACCCAAATCCTTGTTAGGGGAATCCACAGCCTGCCAACCCAATCACTTATAAGCATGGTCTCAGCAGAACTCCTGTTTACATCTTGGCCACAAGGAAACAACCATGCCTGGGTTTGGGCCACTGCCCTTCTGTTTGGCTGCAGACAGCTACTGTGGCTGTGTAGCAGAACGGTCAGACAAACTATCTGCTCTGTGAGGAGCCAGTTGCTGTTGCTGCTGAAGTTGCTGTTTCTGCTGTTGTAATTGCTTCTGTTGCTGTTGTTGCTGTTGCAACTGTTGCTGCTGCTGTTGGGTTGTGGCAGAGAAGGTGCCCTGCTGCTGCAAAGGGAACGCTGCCTGCAGGATTAACTGGGTGGACTGGTTTCCATGAAGAAGCCGTGGAGCCTTCAATGAAAAAGAAATTAGATTTTAGCAATAAACAGGAAACAAGCTGAGCCCTAAAACTGCAATATGAAATATTTGAATCTTGGCAAATGTCCCCACTTTCTCATAACCATAACATCATACCAAATGATGCTCTATTAAAATATCCATAATTGAATGAAAATTATTATTGTCATTTGAACAGCGAGTTCCACGCACATGGGTAAACATGAGCTTTGACTTTGACCTGACAACAGGTTGTTCATTTAAACCGTTAATATTACCTAATGCAGTCTACCTCTTCATTGCAATGAGTGTTACCTGTAGGAACTGTGTTTGCTGCTGGACCAGCGGAGCTTGCCCAGGCTGCATTGTTGTGACCTGTGATTGCTGTTCCTGTTGCTGCTGTTGCTGCTGCTGCTGCTGCTGCTGTGGTGGCTGCTGGGAAATGCTAATAGTCTGGGTCTGGCCCTGCTGAGGAGCGAAGGCTGTTACCACTTGACCCATAAACATGGTTGTGGGGACCATGACTGCCCCACATGCCATCTGTCCTGTCACTAGCTTGGTAAGCAGCTGAGGAGCAGCAGGAAATCTATGAGAGACAGGAAGTGAGTGAAGGTCAGGTGAGTGAACAAAGGCACACAAAAATGAGGTCAGGTGGTTTCTTGGTTTTTACTGACGCAGAAACAAAATGGCACTGTAAACTTGCGAGACAAACCTAATCTGAGCAGCACGGTCTTGTGGAAATGTTGCCACTGCAGGAGTGTTGTGGCCAGTGTTCTGTGCTAGGCTAGTTGCGATCTGGACCACGTTAGCAGGTCCAGATTGCTGAGGGATCATCATTGTGTTGTAGAGTGACAGAGGCAGTGGATTTTGCTGAGGCTGCAGCGTGAGAGACGACCGTTGCGACTGAAACAGACAGAAGCAGAGACAGTGATAAGACCTCAGGATAGAAAAAGTATGCATCAGTGGGAAGCTGGAACGTGTGTTTGAAGAACAGCGTTTAGTTTGTCTGACCTGAGAGTGTACTGTGTTCCGTTCTCGCAGGAGTGTTTGTTGCTGGGATTGGGGCTGGCCAGCATGTTGTTGCTTTATGCTGTTCTGTAAAGGCCCTGCAGAAACCACCTGGCTCTGCATGCTGAGAGTCCCTCCCTGCTGCACAGCGTTGCCCTGAGCCATCTGGACAGAGCTAAGATTTAGTCCTCCAGCTTCTTTCTGCAAGAACATCTAAACAGAACACAGTATACATTCAACCAAAGGAAAATAATGAAAACACAGCATACTGATACAGTTACTGGCTAGTAGGTTCCTGTCTCTACACACTCTCAGCTGCTCTGTAGTCTCACCTGCAGGCTCTGTCCCTGCACCCTGTGCAGCTCCTCCTGAATCTGCCGCAGCTCATCCTGCTGCCGCTGGATGTTGGCCTCAATCATCCTGGTCCTTTGCTCTAGCTGCTCCTTCAGTTGCTGCATGGCTTCTAACTGGCTGGAGAATTGCACCATTGACTGTAAAGTGACATGGCAGGACATGAAGACATGGCAGGGAGCAAAATGGCTTTCACATGCTTGTACACTTTGGAACATGAGATAAAGAATTGATTAAAAGTCTATATTTATCGGGTTGTCAGCTACAACTACGTTACAATTATGCTTATGAAAAATATAATAGTAGAACTCTGGTGATGGTACGTAACATATTATATGAATTTGTTTTGGAACAAATGAGATAAGATCAAATAAGATCAAAATAAGGTCTTACTTGTCCACTGTTCTGAACTTGTTGCTGCTGCTGTTGTTGTTGTTGCTGTTGAGATACCAAGGACGGGGTCATGTTTTGTCCGGTATTTTGGGAGCTAATTGACTGCTGCTGGTGACAATACATACACCAAACAAAGATCAGAATAAGAAGAGTTTATCCTCAATGACACTGACCAAGTACACAATTACACAGAAATGTAATTGCAGGATTGTCTCCTGTTCTGACCTGACTGCTGATCGATGATCTTCGTTGCGATGTCATCTCCACAGCAGAAACAGATTGTCGACCTGTTGTACTTCTATCTCCATGACGCTTCACCTGTGCTGCTGGGGATAAAACAACAACAGGATACCAAGGTAAAAAAAGGTGGGGTCATTTATGAGACACTGGGGAGTCACACTGGTTGATACTGAAGAGCTGTTTGTGTTGCTTACAGCCTGAGTCAGACACAGCCGTATGAGATGATTTCCGTGAACTGCGAGACGAGACTGAAGGCGTCCGGCTGTGGTCAAAGCGGTCTAAAACCTCCTTCAGACTAGAAGTGTTGAGCTGGGACTCGGAGCCTGAATCCTGGCACTGCGGTAAGATTATGTACAGTATCAATAGTCAATATCAGTGGTGGTCTATGTCAGTGAAATAGAAACTATTGGGCAAAAATCTCACCTTATCTGCTGTGATTTCTGGTGGTGATTCTTCAATTCCAAGTTCTCTGCGCTGTTCTGCTCTAACTTCAGCATAGCTATAGAGCACAGAGAAAAAACATATGAATACAATATATCATTGCAGGGAAAGGGAGGTGCATTTATTTCGTTTTTGTACCTACAGTACATACGTAAATATCAGAGGGCAAATCTTGCATGTACCTTACAACAGTGTGTGTGCAGACAATGAACTCCGGTCTCGAATTCCACTGGTGGTAGGTGATGTAGTAGTGGGTCTGAAGCCAAATCCACTGCTGCCCTTTCGTGAGGAATCTGTAGTAGCAAGACTTTCCTTTGCCATATTGCATCACTACAAAGAAACCAGGAGAAGGCGCTAATTGTCATTTGGTGAAACTTCACAATGAAGCTGACAAATGTAGATCCTCTTGTTTTATTGATGGCAAACAGTAGCATGCTTACAGTGTTCATGGCATTTAGCCAGTGTCTCCAGGTCATCTACATGGTAGTAGTCATATCCTGATGTACCTAGGACCTCAAATGGGAGGTAACCTATGATGGGTGGAGCTCTGGAAAGGAAATGTTACTGTTGACCTGAAATGTATTAATTTTTTACCGAAGTCTGACTGAAGTTTGCCTGAGCAAAACAAGTGTTATAGTTTTTGTAATAATATAAAAAAAAAAATACAAAAACACACCAAAATGTAGACAATGACAAGAAGACCAAAAACTCTACCTGTGGTCCAAGAAGAGAAATTTCCACTCTAAACTATGTCTGGAGGTGAATTCCTCATTAGGCTCGTCTACAGTGCACATCTCCTATGAGGCGGAGGGGAAAAGGGTACAGCCACAATCAGGAATGTGATTTTAAACACATTTTGTAGTTTCACTTTGTTTCTATGACTTCATTGCTTGACAATTAAAAATCCACTGATCTGCCACAACATTAAATCGCTTAAGGGTCTATATATTGGGTCCAATTGATATATTCAAGGAACATAATAGTACCGTATATGTGTGCATACAGTGTATGCATAGTTGTTAAACGCAGCTTCTTTTACACAGTAAACGTAAAAACAACTAGATAAAAAGAGGAAATGAGGAGTGTTAGGAGATAAGTGTTGGGGGAGCTAATGACTCTCACCTTGATAAATTGTGGTTTGGCTAGCCTCACAGTTGCTATGAGACACACACTGTCTCCAAAGGCAGAGTGAAGTGTTCGCTGGATCACTCCTTCAAAACCGTTTCGGGTACAGTTAGGCACTGGGAAAAGAGAAACACAAAAAAAATTCAGAACTTGCATCCAGGAAAATTCACCTCTACCCTCAGACATTTTTTACATGTAACTCACCATTATTCAGGGACTTGAAATTTCCAATGAACTTGACGTATTCGTACACAGGGGGCTCTTTGGGGTCTATAGTCCCTCTGAGCATGTGGCAACAGAACTCAAGCTGATTTTTTGCTAGAAAAAGAGCAGTGATGAAAAACAAAAAACCTCAGTAATTGGTTGTTGGCTGACAACAGTACATCATAAATAAATTATTTTAGCACTTACTCTTTAGATATTCAGGCGTAAGTGTCTCTCCCTCCATGATATGACAAGACAGGGCCTTGTACACATCTGAATGCTCCCCAATGGGCAGGAAGTTCAGCAGGTTCTGATCAACAAGATCAGACTAAAACACATAAAATATCTTGAATGACCATGTGTAATCTTTAAAAACCTGAAATGTAGCCATTGTTTTACAAAATCAATAATTAGAATACAGTATATCATTTCCTCCAACCACTTGAAATATATTAAATAATTTAAATTAAAATGTTAAATATTGACATTTTAATGGACCTATACAATAATATCTGGACCTATACAACTTATACTCACAGGTAAATGTTCTAGTAGAGACGTCACACTTTCAGAGGCATAGATTATATTCCCATCAGTCATAATTGCAAGAAAGAATCCATCTAGAGCCTGCCAACAAAACAAAAACAAAATGTACTTCTTTAATGTACTGCTTTTATTGCATGTAAATGCACCGATTAGCCACAACATTAACAATGTGAAACTACAAAATATCTTTAAAATCACATTCCTGTGGGTTCAGACTGAAATATTTTAAAACAGGCCACAGATATGCAATGATATGCCACAATTAACGATCTTAACGATGTGGTTGTTTAGTGTAAAAGCAAATAACATTGAAAGAAATACTGAACTCCATAATTAGCAGCGCTCTTAGCTCACCTCCAACATCAGCTGAGTGAACTCTTCATTACTAAGAAAAGGAGGCTTCCAGTCTTGTCTGATCTCTGTTGACTCTGACTGAGCAGCAATTTCTAATAAAGAAGACAACACTAGGGTCAAGCAGAGCAGTGTGCAACACCAAAATGATTTTTATAGTAGATGTGTAGAGTTTCGTACCTTTGTGTTTGTGCAGAAAGTCAATGCTCTTCTGTAAAATAGTGGATTTGTCCATTTTCCGGGTATTGCCTGGCAACATTGTACCCAGCTCCTTGATGAGGACATTGAACTGGTCTCTGCGTTTCTTCTCAGACTTGTTGCGGGACACACTGAGGATTTAGAAGCAGTTCACACATTTTCTTCTTTCAAATATAGTATAGCACTGGTTAAATCTACATTGGGTACTCTGCATCGGCTTCATCCATCAAAGAATCATGGGATCATAAAAGCTAAAATTTCGAAAGACATCCGGGATAAAAAAAAACCCACAAGGTTCTTACCGTTTTGCTTTATCCTTTTCATCTTCTTCCATTAACCCATCAAAGATACTGCTGTCATCCCTGCAGAGCAAACAATCATCAGGTGAAGCTAATATTATTTAAATGTGTACTATTATGACCTGTTATTAACACTTCAATAAGAGAGTTCCACAGAATGTTATGTTTTTATTTCGAGTCAAAAAGAGAAAAGAATAAGAACAGTACAATACTTAGAAACCATTTTCTCTGAAGGACTTGCATGCATGATAGGAAAAGTTAGGTCAAAGACCCTGATTAGAATAATTTGACCACCAATATTAAATCAGTTACAGTGGCCAAATTTGGCCAAATTTGGCCACTGTAATTTCCTCAACGCAAACTTGAGATATCCTGTTCAAGATGACTAATATAAGTAAATCAAAACATTTGACTTACCTGTCTATGCTTGAGGTCATTTTGTATCCTGTTCAGGGTCGCAGTGTTGGAGAGGGCTTTTTTAATCGTGAGGTAGACATTTGTGAATGAACCTTTAAATTAAAAAAAAAGACAAACACATTGAAAAGGTTTGCCACCTGCCACAGCTTCAAAACACTTTAAATTAAAATCCAATCCTTACCTTACTGACAGTACAGCCAGTCCAGTGAGAGAATGAGAAAGTTGCAGCAGGATGAGGGCAGGGTCTGAGAGGACACACTGTAGTGGCAGAACTGCGTGAGTCCTGGTGGAGAGTCACTGAAATTGTCCTTGCTCAGAGTGCAGAAAGTTTGCCGAAAGGTCTTTGAGCTGAGTTTTTCGTCTGGTTCGGGCGCGAGTCTGGCACATGGCAGCAACATCTGAGTCTGTGAAAGTTAGTCATTCGAGAAAGTTAGAAAGCAGTCATTCGAGAAATCATAACAGAAACAGATGCAGATGCTGGAGATTGTTTAATTGAGCTCAAGTTACTAGTTCAGGCATCAAATTTATATTTTAGGGAAGTAATAAGATGATCGTCATTATCAAAAATGTATCATTCTTTAAGACACGTTATTTATGATATGGTATGGTATGAGGAATTGGTAAATGCACTGTTTGCTACAAACTCGCACTGGAAATTCTCTAGCATCTCTGTGAAGTGACTGAAGATTTTTGAGTCACGTTGAGAAAATCCACCTGCCACTGATTCAGCCCATTACTGCCAATTCCCTGACTCTTGTCTTCTCCTTGCACCGGTAGGCTTACAATAGACTGTCATTTCAAAATGAGAAAGCCCACTGGGTCTCTAGCCCAAATATCTGACCCATTTATTTCATGAACCAGTTACCGGCACAACCTGTGTGGGAGGTTTTCTCTCCATATTAGGCCCATTTGTGGTGATGAGAAAATCCCTCCAGTGTTGTTCCTGCTGTATCATGGCACACGTTGACATTTACATTCATACCATAAGTAACTTGAAATCAAGGCCATTATAGTGAGCAAGATTTGATAAAGCCGAACAGCATTAACTACCCCTACGACTGAATATAATTGGCATGATTGCACATTTCCATTTGTCGGGGGAAGGTCCCAATTCTGAAATTTCCCAGTTTGAGTAATTCCTGCATGGTGATAATTTCATATTTCGTTTCTGCTGTTCCAAAAATAAAACCTTATGTGAAGCTCTCACTCAAATATACAATTTAAGTCAGATGAACTACTGAAGTGAGACCAGTCTATTTAATGGCAACATGTGCTGCCCCCCACTTGCAGCACTGACTGTTGTTGTTGTTAGAGAGAAATTAAAATATTAATATTAATATTAGTGTTGGTATTAATATTAATATTAATATTAATATTATTAAGTGCATTTTATTATATACATATTATTAATATATTTATATATTTTATTATATACATATTATTAAGTGCAAAGTTCATCATTATGATTAGAGGAAGTCACACCTTATCGTTAGAGGATACACATAGGAAAAAAATAACAGCAGGTGAAGGAGCATGTTTTACCACGGCCCACTGACTTTCAACTATGCAGTGTTATTTCACTGCTCTTCGCACGTGATTCACAAATCAGTTACAGAGAACGGGTGTCTTATCTAAGGTTGCAGTTTTGTCAATACAAGCAGCCAACTACACTTTACAGCAGCGCTATAAAAGTGTGTTGTTGCATGGAGCCTTATTTGCACGCTGTGAACGTACTGGAAAATTGGACGACGGCTATTTGTAGTTTGGTCTCAAACAATGAAGCAAACACCACGGCAAAAAGAAAAGCAAGAGGTCAGAATTGAAATATTAATGGGAATGTTAGTGAGAAATGTAAATGGGGAAGGAAAACGTTGTCCACGGACAGTGGAGTGTCAGCGGTGGTTGCAGCAGTGGCTCCTGCACAGAGTGAACATTGTGTAACTGGGAGAGAAGGGGTTGTATAACTGTGATGTCAGCGATGCTTCAGTGACCCGCTGGCCCAATGACCTACTTTCCTCCTCCTCCTCAGATCTAACTTAATCACAGCTCAACAGGCAACATCTCCCTGTTCCTACCAATAATAATACACTCCCTGTCAGCACATACCCTTTAAAAGCTGAACATTTTCTATAGCATGTTCCTTCATGTAATATCACATTTGTTGTCATATAACATCATATGACGTACAAAGGCCTCCTGTTTTTTCTAAACCTCAGAGGGGAAAGTTGACAAAGGGAAAAACATTACAGGTGCCACATTCACAGTTTTTAGCTTTTACCAGTTTTTAGCAAAGTCCCTGTTGAGTAGCAGATGATGTCTAACAAACACACCTCACACATGCAGTCTATGTTTCACCGTGAAACACACTACAGTGGACTGAAAACTTGTATGGTCATTTTTCTGTTAGTCACGCAGCAATGTGTTTGTTTATGTGGGTGTGTGCATGAATACTCATATGTAGGGCACCAGAGCTCTGAGGAAATGAGTCACTCTGAAGTGGATCTATGGTGCCGCTCATCACGCACCCCGACACACCCCTTACTGAGATGCCAGCATAGCAACAGTGCCAATGGGCAACACCATAGCAACCGGCTTCACCGTATGGAATAAAAATAGCCCAGCTGAATTCCTCCACAGCTGATGCTCCCTTCACTATATACTCAGGCATATTAGACTATGGTCTATCACAAACAGATGTACAACGGTGACAAGTAACACGTCATGTAAACAGAACTGTCCTGTTCTTTCATGCACTGGACCATATTCTGCATCATTCAAAGGGAGCCAACTACATACAAGCAAGTATTATTATACTATAAAGTTGATTCTCTAAATCAGAAAGAGGACTTTTACTATTATATTAGGAGCAACAGTGAAACAAGAAGTAATGAAAGAAAGAAGACTATTTTGATTTCATTAATTAATCAGTGAGACCAGAAATTCAAAATAGTCTGTGACATATATCCAGGAAATATCCAAAAGCATAACAGTGCCAAGTCATCAATATCCACCGGAGATTAAGCTTTTGTATTTTTATGCTCCACTGGAGAGGATAATATGATTGGATATGTACCTCTTTAATGAAAGCTAAAACTACATATACAAAGGCTGGAGCAGCAGTACTTAATGCAGAGGGAGAGGGAAGCTTAAATAGCGTCTCTAGGTGTATTGCTCTAAGATGCATTTTTCTTCCACATGAAACTTTACTTGTATTACTTCCACCCAGGAGGTTATGTTTACATTCCATTTATCTTTCTGTTTTTCCTCTCTGTCAGTTAGCTGGATTACTAAAGAACTAGTGAACCAATTTCTATGAGAGGTTGAGGTACATTTTTTTTGTTTGAGCAGATTTATTAAGGGGTGGATATAGCATTTTTAGATATTTTTGTGAGTTTCTCAAAAAATAACTTTTGACGACAATTTGAAGTTTCCTTTAAATCCCAGCTGTAGATTGTCAGGCCGATATAAAGGGAGGACCCAGGAGCAGAGACTTGATTCTCAGTCTTTTATTTTTTCAAAGATCTCTTTCCCAGAGTGAAGAAACAAGGCTATGAAACTTGACAAATTAACTTTCTATATTATAAAGCGACTATCAAAGTAACAACTCAAAATTTACAAAAATGCTCATAAAGGGAGACAACCTATCTAAGATACAAAGTACAACTAAAATCACTCTAACAGAAAACACTCCATAAGGGAGGAAAAACAATCTGACAAAGTACAAAACAATGGCTATGGTAAGGAAACAAAACTATCAAAATTACAAAACAAAAAATACTCTTAAAGAGAAATATCGACTTACAAACTGCGATGACAAAGACTATGGCTTGGAATCAGAACGCTCGTGATATCGGTCAACAGACAAAGACACACTGGCACAAGACAAAGGGAAACACAGACTATTTAACAAACTGAAGAAGGGAAACAGGTGGAAACAATCAAGGCGGTGATGACAATCAGAACAATGGGAAACACCTGAAGGGAAGTGGGAAGTGACCTAACGTGAGGAGGGTATGGTTTCAAAATAAAACAGGAAATTATACCAAAACAGAGACAAGACATGACATTACCCCCCCCTCTAGGACCGACTACCAGACGGTCCAGGCAGTTCAGGATG